>CANUEP010204458.1:0-15632 GCA_947857235.1 Jatropha podagrica | reverse complement strand
TTATTTATTTTGAGTTGGTATAAATTTTTAAGTGTGAATTTCTTGTGATCTTTCAAATATTTGGATTTAATTAATACGATTTCGGTGTTTAAAAAAATATATTGTCTTGAAATTATTTATTTGGTGTTCCTTGGATATTTTAAATTATTAGTTATTTAGCACCACTGAGTGTTTCACTCAGCGCGATGATTTTTATCACGCACAAGTTGTGAGCTATGGGTGCTACGCGAAGACCGGAGAGGTAGTATCAGAGTAGAAGTATTAATTTTGGATAGAATATGTTTATTAGGTGAATAATGGCATGTATGATTTTATTATAACAAATTTTGAGGTTGTAAATATTGTAATTATAACTAATGAAATCGGTGGCCGATTAAGTATTATTATTGGAATTCGTGAATGGAGTATGAACAATGGTATATATTTTCTTGAATGGTTAATTATATAATAAGATGATTTGACATTATATTTTTAGAAGTGTTGTGAAACTTGATATAATAATTTAGAGTTAAGGTTTGGAGGATTGAACATTGGAGGTGCTTTGTTTTCTTTGTGTGGCAAATCGATTTTTAGGAGAAACTCTTGTGAATTGTTTTTGTAGGAATTTCTCTATGTTTTTATTTATCAAAAAAAAAAAAAATTATCAAAATATTACTTGCCTCCTTATGGAAATTAAGCCATTTCTAATGTATATTTCGGGTTCATCAGGTATAATAAGTCAGTGCTCCGGCACCGAATGTGACATCCGTCACCTGGTTCTCCAGGATTGGGCGGCAGGCGTTACAGTGCACGTGAAAAGTGGCTACTAAAATGCAGGAGAGATACCCTTATATTTTCTATTCTGAGTGGGTGATTCTACCTTGCTGGTAAATAAAATTGACTCATTTTATTTTAGTGATTATGATCTTTCCTTGATATCTTTGGTAATTATATTCTATGTCTGATATGTTGTTTTATCTTACTGTTTCTAAAAATTGAGGATGAATTTTTATAAAGAGGGGAGAATTGAAATACCCGAAAATTTTAATATCAGAAATTATTCATTAAAATTTAAAATTTAAAATTTTAAACAATAAATTTAAGCTATTTAATATTTAATCGGATCCATAAATCCATTTGGTTTGCCAAAAATCGATTGAAAATCAAGTCGATTTATTGAATCGGATAAAACCAGTTTGAATCAAACCTGAATGGTCTAGTGCCTTCTAGAAACACAAAATTACATCTCTTTTTTCTTTTTTTTTCATTCCTTTCCCTTCTCCTGTATGCCACTTTCTTCCTCATCTTCTCTTCTCTTAGTTTTTCTTTCCTTTAAGGCTTCGAGCATGCAAGTTTGTGTAAAGAATCAAAAAAGCCGTCTATACTATTTGTTGACTAGTTTTTTATTTGTAAACTCTAAATATTGTTTTTACTTTTCATTATTCATATTGATGATAAAATTATTTTCAAGTTTAATTGAATTTTATTTAATCACTATGTCAAACTAAATTCTCATACCAAGGGTTTTGATATAGCTTAATTTTTATTCCAATTTATGATATTAGATTTATTTTTCCTTGTTCAAAATATAATTTATTATTAAATTTAATGCTTCTAGATAGAGTTTCTCTTTTGAATTGATTTATTTCATTAATCATTATTGAAAGGAGGATTTTTTATAAGAAAAAAAATAATAAATTACATAGGAATAATAAGTTGATGTGGAATTATATGGTTTGACTTATGGAAAATTTTCATAAGTTAACGACCTTGAAGTATGAATTCTTAAATAAATCATAAAACTTAATGATTGAATTCATATTTGATTGTGCTATTGGGAGATAGGTAATAAGACAGGTTAAAATAGCTAACAATACATCAGGAGAGCTTGTTAGTGATTTTAGGGTTGTTTCTCCTGCCTAAACAATTAAAATTGATTAATAAACTAATAAATAAATTGATAAAATTAAATGAAGTCAAAATCCTTAGTAGTTTTTAAACTTCGATCTAAAAACTCCGTCTCTTAGTGGGACCACCTCAAGTATCAGCAAGCCTAGGGTAAAAGCTAATAATTTTGAAATCAAACCTACAATCATTGTAACACCTCCTATCCGGTCCTATAGGACTAGACAGCAAATGTTACATTCTGAGTCAGAGACACATGATTGCTTAACACATTTATTATTACTTATTTATACAAAAAAAAAGCTTAATAAAATAATGTTATATTTCAAATCCATTTAGACTTAAAATTTGTTTAATAATATAAATGAATATATACTTAAGAAATAGTTTATTCATGAAGAGATAAAAATACTATTTATATTTAATATATTTGCGAAAAACTTAATAATTAGATAAAGTTTTAGCAATAATCTTTTAATTAAATTTTCAAAAGCTTATTTATTAATATCACATGTAAAGCAAATAATAATTTGGTAAACTATAAACAAAACTTAGAAGGAAATAAATCATGTAATTTGTATAAACCTAATTTGGAACCAAAACATATCATTTACTAATAATAGAGTATAAAACTCAACTTTGAATATTCAACCTTAACTCAAAACACTTTAATATCGACATAGATAATTATTTGTATAATTAAAATAATAAGAGTTATGTTTACGAACATTTTATAAATACCATTCAAACTTAAAATACATTCATTCCAATTAAAATTCTTTACACTACATGCCAAGTTCATAGTACTTCCATGCTCAAGTCAGCTGACATATTCTCCTCCATCTCTGATGCTGATACTGGAGTTTGATTTATGACTATCTACAATCTTCAACCTACGCGTGAAAAAGTCCATATGCTGAGTAAAAAACTCAGTGGTGCTTATTACATACATTAATTTAAACATAGATTTTGAAAAGATATATTTTAGAAATGATTTATAAAATTATCAATAATTATTGCTAAAAACAATTGCAATCATAATACTCAATTTAAATATCATCTCACTTATTCTTGTTATTAAAAATATATAGTAAACCAGAATCACATAACAAACTTATTAATTTATTAATTTTCTTATCTCAAAATCATATTTTTCTTAAGGGATTCAGATACACTTCGAAGAAAATGAAGCAGATAAGATTTCAGAAGCACTAAATCACTTAATTGTGGCCTGTGAAAGCGCCACCACTTATCACTGAATTGTGGCCTATGAAAGCGCCACCACTTAATAATAAGCACATCCGCTTATTCAAAAAGGCTGATAACCTTAGCATATGATCATAGCTTTCACTTAACAGAATGGGTTGATAACCCGAGCATGCTCACATATTAGAATAAATCAAATCATACAATAGTTTCACACTAAGTGTATGGAGTCCAAAACTTATTTTCTTATTATTTCATAACACTTTTTACAATACAAATCTTCCATGTATGATACACATACTCAAATAGTCATTAAATCACTATATTTAACATAAGAGCGACACATAAACTTATGGTATTTAATATTATTTATAAGTTCACTTTCTATTGCATATCATTAATCAAACATGGATCACTAATTAACAGCTCATTTATAGTTAGTACAACTTCGACAACATTTCCTCTATAAATGGGACTTCCACCATTATCAAAAATACACAAACAAACATCAATTCACATCTCAAATCCACGGGTAGCAATTAACTACATTTTCCCATCCTCCATTTAACAACATCAAAATAACTTATAATTATCATTCAAAATTATAATTTAGTTTATACTATCAAACAAATATATAAATCATATATAACAATACACGATCACATTTGATTATTAAATAACTTCATAGTTGTACTCAACCGAAATCAATTTATTTAACAATTCAATTTTTTGGTCCTTAATATTTAAACTAAAAACAAGTTTAATTCTTAATTCAAGCTAAGGTAAAAATTTCATTTCTAAGCACCACATTCTTCATTTACTATTTAAATCATTTAACTTCATTAAGTCATAATTATATAATTAATTTCGATTCGTATACAAAATCTACTTAACTAATTTCAAGTTATCAAATTTCACATTTACATTCAAGTAAAACCATACTTCTTAATAAAAATTATATTTATTTTATCTTCAAAAATTTTTTAAATCAATGTATAAAATAAGCATTAACCTCCGAATGAAAATTCTAATTGTACGGTTGCACTCACCGCATCGAGGAGAGCACTTTGCCTCTCAACCTCTCATCGGATCTTCACCGGCACCGCCACCGGAACCACCACAGACGATGGTCGGGAATTATTGTTTTCTAGAAATTTATAAACCTAACATCAAAATGTTCGGATTCTCACATACAACTCAATCTTCAAATCAATTTTGTCATTCGTGGACTAATTTTATCAAACTGCCCAATTTTATACAAATCAAAACCTAACTCTAAATCTCTTAATCTAAGCTTAAATCCATAAAAATACATAAGCTAAAGGAGATGCAGTGGATTTTTGACTCACCAGAGCCTGCTGTTGTTGTTTGTAGTGATCCAGTCTCGCCGGAGTTTAGAGAATTGCGATTGTTGAGAGAGATAGTTGTGTCGCGAAGAGAGGAGGTGCCTTGCGTGGAAGAAGTTTCGTTCGACCGAAGAAGAAGCCAGAACTGAGATCGGCATCGTTTGGAGTGCCGATCGCCACCTCAGCCTTTTCGTGGTTGGTTGGAACGAAAGGGGAGAGGGAGAGAGGGGTAGTGTCGGGAGGAGAGGAGCGGAGAGAGAGAAAGAGAGTGTTAACTCTTCTTCTCTTTTTTTTTGTGTTTTATTATTATTCTTATTACTTTATTTCTTTAACTTTGTCATATATTATTAGTTTCAAACCCCCACTTTTAATTTATTTAAAATGCTGCTATATATTATAATGGTGCATTCAAATAAATACACACTTTAAATAATTAAATAAATAACACTAGTATTAAATCATATATATATATATATATAGAATAATAAAATACCATTAAATAATAATAACATCAGTTAATCAAGCTTAAATTTTTCAAAAATAAAGGAGCAAAAATTGCATTAACATTATGGAATTTAAGTTGGAAATTACCTTATAAATGATTTCAAGTTTTCCAAGAATTTGGGATGTTGCAATCATCCAAATGCTTTCCACTTTAATTCAATATGGGTGTTTACCTAATGAAGATCCTAATGCCCATATCATAAATTTCTTGGAGATTTGCGGTAGAATTAAGCAAAATGGAGTTTCTGAGGATGCCATAAGGTTGAGACTATTTCTTTTCACTTTAAGGGATAAAGCACTTGCTTGGTAGCAATCATGCACTGTAGGAAGTTTCACTACATATGAAGAACTAGCCAAAAATTTTCAGAAAAATTCTTTCCATCTTCAAAGACCACAAAGCTTCATAATGAGATAATGACTTTTGCCCACCATGATAAAAAAATTTTGTATGAGGCTTGGGAGAGATTCAAGGTCCTATTGAGGAAGTACCCATATCATGCTTTATCGAAGTGGTTACAGGTACAAACTTTTTACAACGCACTGTCTCCTAATACAAAGATTACTTTAGATGTAGCTGCTAGCGGATCTTTTGAAAGAAAGGGGATTAATGAGCATATGACTTCATAGAAGAGATGGTGAGCAATAGCCATTACTAGAACACCTCTAAAAGGAAAAGGGCTACAGGATTTTATGAGATTAATGCCATTACTACTCTCAATTGTAAGGCAAACAACATGGTAAGGAAGTTGGATTTGTTGACTACTAACTCTATAAATTCTATTGTGTAAGCATATGATAGGTGCAATAGGCAATACTGAATTTGGGAGTGTATATTGGATACTCTAAATCCTCAAATTTTGGAGCAAGTCAATTATGTGATGAGTCAAGGAAGGAAGATTACCCATATTTTAACTCTTATGATAACAGGTTGAGGAATCATCATAATCTTTCTTATGAGAATCTAAACAAAGCTTTGAATGCACCACCAGGTTTCCCTCCTCAAGAAAAGAAGGTTCATGATGATCTCCTTATTGCTCTCTCTAAATTTGATATGGGATTCATGAATTAAACTCGAGAGAATCATAAGATCCGACAAGCTGCGATAAGGAACTTGGAGATTTAATTTGAACAATTTGCAAGCATGATGGTCTCAAGACCTCAAGGTATGTCGCCTAGTAATATTAAGAAAAATCCCGAAGACCAAGTACAAGCTATCACCTTGAGGAATGGAAAAGAATTGGAAGATCCACCAAGGAAGGAAGAAGAAAAGCACGAAGAGAAAAAGATCCCCATCATTGTTCTTAAAGAGAAAGAAGAGGTAAAGCCCTATTTACCACTTGTTCCTTTTCTACAAAGGCTTAGGCAATCAAAGGTTGATAAAAGATTCCTCAAATTTCTTGATGTCTTAAAAAAGCTTCAAATAAGTATCCCTTTTGCCAAAGCTCTTGCTTAAATGCCTAGCTGTGCAAAATTCCTGAAAGAAATCCAAAGCAAGAAAAGGAAGATTTATGATCAATAAATGGTAATGTTAACAGAGGAGTATAGTGCAATCATTCAAAACAAATTGCCTCCAAAGTTGAAAGATCTAGGAAGCTTTTCTATCCCTTGTAATATTGGAAATTTTGGTTTGAAAAAACCTTGGTTGATTTATGTGCAAGTATTGATCTTATGTCTTAAGAAATTTTCAAGATGTTAGGGATGAAAGAGCTGAAACCAACAAGAATGTCTCTATAATTGGCACATCGATCAATTAAATACCCAAGGAGAATTATAAAGGACGTGCTCATCAAGGTGGGTAAAGTTTATTTTTCCTATTGATTTTGTTATCCTTGACATTGATGAAGACAAAGAAGGATCTCTCATTCATGGAAGACCTTTCCTTGCAACTGCGAGAGCTTTAATTGATGTTTATGTGTTGACCATGATTTCAGCATCGGGCTTTAGAAAATTTCGCTATGGTTCCAATACCATGAGAATCAGCTCGATCAGACATCGTTTGGGCCTCAAATGGACTCCTAGAAACCTGGAAACCCTAAAACAAAAGGGGAAGGGCATCTTGGTAAATTGCCACGATCGGCACTGTCCAGCCCAGCGGCAGTGCCGACCAGGCTGTCGCTAGGGCTTCTCACCTACACCGAAAAATGGATCTCCTACGCCTTTTTAGGGGTGGTTGGTGTTGACCAGGCTAGCTCAGCCACCCCCTTTGGCTATAAAAAGGCACACTCCCCCTCATTTTCACTCATCTCTTGTTGCTTGATCGAACGCTTATCAAGCATCAACGACTCTCATTCTCTCTCATACAGTTCTATCACCAAAGAGTTGGACTTTTGTCATCTTCCATAGTTGAGTTTTAAGCCCGATTCGGTTCTCAAAAGTCAATCCTTTCGACTTTCACTTACACTTTGACCTTCCTTAGGCGAAAGCTACTAGTCAAGTGATTAACTACTAATCAAATCTAGCAATTGATTAATAATTCATCATTTAGCAATATTATATAACACTAATATGATGGTCCTCCCGCCTTACCTTAGCTTATATTGGAGGAAGACTCAACCTCCTTGGTCAACAACACACCATGGAGCTATGTTCAGGCTGCATCACGAGCGTGCAATCACTCAACTCAGACTTTGTCAATTAAGTCTAGTCCATCCAGCACCTTACCAACTGTTAAGCCCGGTCCAATCGGCACTATGCATGCTTTAAGCCCGGTCCGTCTAGTAAACTAAGTTCGATCTAGCCGGTAAAATCAAAACTAGTTTTCAATACAAAATCTGGAATCAGCCAGCAAACCAATAACCCACTCTAAAAGTGGCACCTTAAAAACCCTACCACCCTGATCAGTTGTAGAACTTTGTGTGCCCTGATTCTCATACAAATGAGGTACCAAGGCATACCTATGGATTCAGCCTAGGTAGCAGACCTCGACTGAACTGACCGATTAGGACTTAGAGGAATGTCTTGCACGACCTAGAACTCCTCGATAATGAGGTTAGAGTTGGGCTCCCCTCTGAAAGAAACAAACCTTTATTACAACTGTTTACTTTTAATGCACTATATTTCTGATATTGACATGCATTATGAGTATGCCCATGCATCGATAAACTGAAATTCATGCAAAACAGTGCTTTTGATTTTTAATCTGAAGCCAAACTGTTGATCCACGCAGTGAAACCAAAAAACCTAGTCCTCGAACCCAATGATTCAAGGCTAGTGCATTTTATCCATCGTGACATGCATAAATGAGTCAACCATGGATTTTTATCTTATATTTTTCCCGAAAACAAAAATAAAAGTAAGGTGGCGATTCTCTCACACCACACACATCAAAGCACTCTAACCACCAGAGGAATTGTCCACTTTAGATCAAGTCGGATCCATCCCATACTAGATCGGCAAGACCCACAGTTTTGTCCTGCAGGTGAAATGGGAACTTCGTAGGAGGTCACCCATCCTAAGATTTCTATTAAGTGAGCACGCTTAACCTTGGGGTTCTTCCAACTCTCCAACTATTCCACCAAAAGGCGCCTCTGATGATTAGTTACCCCCTTTTTGATATATGATCCGATTCATTCCTGTATCCCACATTCCACTACCCTAGCCAGCCATCCTAGAAGCTCGCCAAGAGCCCTGCTCTACCCACCCTCTTAAGATCACTTTGCCAGGTCGGGATGTCACAAGCCCACCAACTTTTGCATTGTTCGTCCTCGAACTATATATCTACTGGAGGGGGTCAGGCTCTGATACCAAATTATAACACCCTGACTCCAACCACCAGAGAAATTGTCCACTTTGAATCAAGCCGGATCCATCCTATACTAGATCGGCAAGACCCGCACGATTTTATCCCACATGTAAAATGGGAAATTCCCAAGAGGTTCACCCATCCTAGGATTTCTGTCAAGCGAGCACGCTTAACTTTGGAGTTCTTCCAACTCTCCAGCCATTCCACCAAAATGCGCCTCTAATGATTAGTTACCCCTTTTTCAATATATGATCCCATTCATTCTTGTGTCCTGCATTCCACTACCTTAGCTAGCCTACCATCCAAGAAGCTCGCCAGGAGCCCTGCTCTACCCACCGTCTTAAGATCGCTTTCCCAGGTCGGGATGTCACAAGAGCCTTAAAATTGGTAAAAGTTGATAATTATATCAACTAATCAAACCAACTAGCCGCATATAAGGCTTAACTAAAAAGATGAATTAAGAAAGGACCACAGTAGAGACCAGTCTCGGATGTTTTCCAGTTTCTTCCGTTATAAACCAACCAATGGGACCATTCGGTCGGGCATCCGCAACAGCGAGTCTGGTCCACGGTGCTCGGGAGGGGTCTCACAGGCTGGCGACTCCACTAGGGACCTTTAAAACATTTTTCAAACTAAAAATTTAATAAGAGGACTATTGAGTAGGTTTTGGATCTCCAGTTTGGGTCAAATTAAACATCATCTTGCATACATACAGATGCATCACTTGGGATCCTTTCCTGTCATTAGAATTAAGCAAACTAAGATTATCACTTTAGGGCAATCTTCCTTAGACTTGTCCCGGGTTGAGAAGGCTGCTCGCTCATCCTGCGCACCTCTGTTCCTTACGGTAAGGTAAAGGGTTTGGCATACCAATCATTCCATTTGATAGGACATGGTCAAATGACGAGGTATATACCAACTCTAGCGGATGGGACACTCAAACCAATCCACCAAAAGCATGCAATACCCCTAGATCTGATCCTTAGGATTATATGCCCCCTTCATCATGGAACCATTTTGGCATAACATTCATGTACTCATACATTACATGTTATGGACCAAGAGACTGAACAAACAGACAAATCTAGTGGTATCCTAAACCCAATCCAGTGGTAACCTACAGACTAATCCAATGATATCCTAAACCCAATCCAGTGGTATCCTAAACTCAATCTAGAGGTATCCTAAACCCAATCTAGTAGTAACCTACAGACCAATCAGTGGTATCCTAAACCTAATCCAGAGGTAACCTATAGACAAATTAATGGTATCCTAAACCCAATCCAATGGTAACCTATAGACCAATCCAGTGGTATCCTAAATCTAATCTAATGGTATCCTAAACTCAATCTAGTGGTAACAAATAGACCAATCCAATGGTATCCCATATACCAATCCAGTGGTAACCAAACACTAATCCCTACAAGAGGAAATACATCTAACCTATTACCAAAGCCTCAAACTAGACTTGAGTACCTCAAATTATCTAAAAGCCTCAAGTGTGACCTAAGCACACCAGATCACCGAAGCCTTAAAACTAACATGAGCATCCCAGATTACCAAAGCTTCAAACAAGACCTGAGCACCTCAAATTCCAAAAAGCCTCAAAACAGACCTGAGCACCTCAATCATCAAAAGCCTCAAACCTAGCCGAGTACCTCAGATCCCCAAAGCCTCAAAACAAACTTGAGCACCCCAAAGCCTCAAAATAGACTTGAGCACCCTAAAGTCTCAAAACAAAATTGAGCACCCCAAAATACCTGAAAGCCTTATATTAAACCTAAGCACCTTTATCTCCTAAACCAGGAGCAATGCCCGAGTCATGCCATCAAATCTTAGCTCGTGCATTGTTTCCTCGCACAAAAAAGCCTCAGACCAGACCTGAACACCTCAAAATACTAGAAAAACTTAAAAATAGACCTAAGCATCTCCATTTCGTAAATCGGGGGCAATGCCTGAGTCATGCCCTCAAATCTTGGCCCTTGCATTACTTCCAACTCTACCAAAGCCTCAAACCTGACTTGTGCCCTCAAATTATCCCAAAAGCCTTAGATCAGACCTAAGCATCCTCTTTTTCAAACCGGAGGCAATGCTCGAGTCATGCACTTAATTCTTGGCTCGTGCATTGCTTCCAACTTAACCAAAGCCTTAAACCTGACATTAGCACCCTCAGACTACATAAAGCCTCAAAGCTGACCTGAGCACTTCAAATACTAAAAAGCCTCAAACTTGACCTAAGCACCTCAATTTCACCAGAAAGCCTTAAATCAAACCTAAGCACCTTCATTCCCCAAATTGGGGACAATGCCCAAGCCATGCCCTTAAATCTTGGCTCATGCATTGCTTCCAATTTCAACAAAGCCTCGAAATGGACCTGGGCATCACAGATATCTAAAGCCTCAAAACAGACCTGAGCACCACAAATATCCAAATCCTCGAACTAGATCTGAGTATACCTTACTATTGAAAACCTCAAGACCCTAACGTGAGTATTGAACTTCTACAACGGATATGTATTGATACCCTGCTTCGTTTTTTATACTAGAGAATGATAATAATAATGGCTCTACCTAATGATTTCAAAGCACTGATGGAAGAGATGCTTCGAGAATAAGAGACCCATTTCTAGACTATGCTAATAGAGTAGAATGCTTCCCTTCAGAATATCATTGCTGCCTAAAGAGAGACTATCATGGGGGAAGTCAGGATGCTGATTACTACCAGTTAGAATGGTAATGCTCCTCCCAACCAGATTGGGGGATCTAATGAATAGCTTGCTATTCCACCCAATGGTGACCAGACTGCCCGAGGATCGGTTCTTGAGATAGGGGCCACTTCTAATGCTATTGCCACCCGGAGCTAGACAAGGGATGACTCTACTTCTCCAGAGGTTAAGAAGATGATGGAGAAGATGGATTCCTTTGAGAAATTTTTGAAAAACATTAGGAAGTATGAAGACTTAATTGATGTAGAATCTCTCCCACTCTTTCCAAAGGCCTGGCTGCCTGTTAAGTTCAAGATGCCTGCCATGGATAAGTTTGATGGCACCACATGCTCCAAGAATCATTTGAAAATATATGGGTGCCCTCACTCCTCTTTGTTTAAATAATGAACTCCTGGCTCAACTCTTCCAGCAATCCCTCATTAGTGTTGCTCTATGCTAGTTTGTTGCCTTCGACAATGCTAAGAAGAAGACCTAGGATGAGGTTTGTAATGCCTTGAACCAGTAGTATCACTACAATGTGGAGGTTGACATTACTAGGAGAGACTTAGAGACTACCAAATAGGGAGCCTAGGAATGCTTCTCTTCCTTTCTCACAAGATGGAGTAAAGCTGCTTAGATGCTCAATCGTCCTTCAAAATAAGAATATATTGAAATCATAGTCAAGAACCTACTTCCCTCTAATTAGAGTCACCTCAGGACTCAATACCTTCTAGACTTCAAAGCTCTCATTGCTACTACAACTAAAATTGAGGACCTGATTTAGTTAGGCTAGATTAAAGAGGATTAAGCTTCTTCCTCCAAATATACGAAGCCACATACCAACTATCATGCAGTTCGTCCCCCTTAGAAAGGATGTGAGGTGGCCAATCTGACCGGCCAAAGACAACAACCTCCTCCACCAAGGCTAGTTGCTCAACAAGACAGACATAAGTTCTCCAAATCTAAGAAGCCACATACCAGCTATCATACAGCTCCTCCCCCTTAGAAAGGTGGTGAGGTGGGCAATCTAATTGGCCAAAGATAAAAACCTCCTCCTCCACCAAGGCCAATTGCTCAACGAGACAGTTGCAAGTTCATAGTCCTTGGGGTTTCCCTCTCATTTATCTTTCAGAAGGCTGTAAATGATAAGTTGATACAGCCTCTAGAACCTAGACCCTTACCAAATCCAATTCCAAAACACTACAACCTGAACTCCTTATGCTCTTTCCATCAGGTGCTTGGGCACAAGACTAGTGGCTACAAGACCTTGAGATATAAGATCTAAGACTTGGTGGAGAGTGGCCGAAAACTCCCTGTTTGACCCAAACTGAACATAAACACTAATTGACTCCCCCAACATCAAAACAACATTCACATGATTCATCAGGAGCTAGACTCTTACTTGGCCTTCCTAATCCGCCCAATCATGGACAATTCATGGTGCACTATAGAGCTGAATGACGTGCTTGAAAAAAATCAATGTCTTTACCTAGAGCGGGAGACAATACCCATCTCCTCCTCCCAAAGCATTACACAATCTAGCCACCTTGGCCAAGGACAGGCCCAGTTCAAGCTCCAAACTTCAACCTGAGAATTTAGTTTCGGAACAATTGAAGAAAACTAAAGCCAACATTTCTATATAGGGGTTGGTACAATCTTCTTTAGTGCACCGCCAAGCTCTGGTCAAGGCGATGAATTAGTGCCAAACAACTGTTGATATCACTCTAGAAGCTTTGGCGGCTTCCATCACTGGAAATCCTCTAACAATGGCCATCTACTTCTCAGACCATGAGATCCCTACTGAAGATCACTGCAATGCTCTCTATGTTACAGTCCAAGCTAGGAGTAAAAAAGTACCTATGGTTCTAGTAGATAATAGGTCAGCGCTGAATGTCTGTCCTCTGAAAGTAGCATGTTGTCTAGGGTTAACTATTGAAGACCTTGTGCCATCCAATCAGACTGTGAGGTATGTGATAACACTAGATGGGAAGTATTAGGCATGGCCGAGCTAGAGGTCACAATCGGGCCTGTAGTAATGACCATCCGCTTCCAGGTAGTGGATGTCATAGCTTACTTTAACCTAATTCTGGGAAGGCCGTGGATTCATAAGGCTAAGGCAGTAGCCTCCTCTCTACATCAAAAGCTGAAATTCCCCCGTGGAAATGTAATGGTGACAATCAAAGGAGACTTGGCAGGAAAATCAGAGATTCCCTCTTTAGCCCCATTATTGGAAATTGAGCCTGACCCAACAGTGTACCCATTTTCAGGGTTCTACTTCAATTCAATTAAGTTTATCGAGGTAGAGCCGAGTAAAGAAATCTTCTCAATGGACTTTGATCCCTACAATAACCCTATTGGGGCTAATATGTTGAAAACCATGTGTTACTTTTCAGGAATAGGATTGGGTCACAACCAGCAGGGTATGGCCTCCTTCACTGAATATCCAATTGCTAAACCTCCTTTTGGTCTTGGATTCAAGCCTACACATCAAGACTGAGAGGAGGTGGAAGACGCCAAGTAGAAGTCGATAATGAGAGGTGAAGCAAGGGACATTCTGATGTGCCCATACTTCAAAACCTTTAAGGGTTACTTTACTAAAGAGGGGGAATCAGAACCCTACTATTTCTTTCAAGAAACATGGTATTGCCCTCTAACCAAAAGACTAATCCCTAGTTTTGAACTTCTTTTTTATGTCAAGCTCTCCGTGACAGATCATGAGCCTCTCTTCAAGCTCCAGATAGATTGGGAGGACAACATGGAGACCACTCTCTTTGAAATATGCATGATTACTAATCATGTGGAACCAAACCCCACAAACGTCATACAACCCATTCACAAACCTTTACAGAATTGGTACCTAGAGGAGCGTGTAGAGCAGTGAACCTTCCTTCTACTTGAACCTGAATCTGAGTCACAAATAGAACTTGAGTCAAAGTCCAATTCAGAGTCCTTCGAGTCATCTAAGTCTTCTTTGTCTTCCTTGTTAGAAATAGGAGACCTTTTTGTAGAACTGAGTGTATATGCTGATCGTGGCAACTTTAACAATAATAAAAAATTTTAGTTTTCTTATTACCCTTTCTCCACCGTGAATGAGATTGTTGGCAAAATAGAAAATGAAAATGGAAAAGAAATAAAAAGAACAAAAGAACAATAAACATTGACATAGAAAATGCACCAAAGCATACATTTATTGTGCATAAATGTGATTGTATACAGGAGTTGACAGAGCTCATCAAGCAGTATTCAGATTGCTTTGCATGGACAGCAAGTGATATGACTAGTATAAATCCTGACATAGCGCTCACAAGATCCCCACTTATGATCACATCAAACCAATGAGATAGAAACTCTAGAGGCAGAAATTGGAAATCTCTCTCAGAATCAAGGAGGAAACAACCAAGTTATTGGAGAACAACTTCATAGAGCCCATTAATTATCCGACCTAGTTGGCCAACTTAGTACCAATTCCTAAGAAAAATGGTAAGATCAGAATCTATGTCGATTGTCGAGATCTGAACAAGGCCTATCCTAAGGATTACTTTCCTCTACCAGATATCAACCTGCTTATTGATAGAATGGCAGGGTCTAGTGTGATTTCAGTCACAGATCTCTATTCGGGATATAATCAGATACCAGTCAACTAGCCAAATAAGCAAAAAACTTCATTCATCATAGAGTGGGGTACTTTTTGCCACAGGATGATGTCGTTTGGTATGAAGAATGCTGATGCTACTTATCAGAGGATGGCCACCATGATCTTCCATGACTTAATGCATAAGAATGTAGAAGTATATATTGATGACATAGTTGTCCACACTAGGGATGGACCTAGCCACATAATTGCCCTCGACCAGTTCTTCTCCAGATTGCAATAATACAATCTGAAACTCAACCCTGCCAAGTGTCTCTTTGGAGCTCCATCTAGTATCTTCTTAGGCTACATGGTATCCAAAAGAGGGATTGAGATTGATCCAGCAAATCCAAGGCCATCATCGAGATGCAACCTCCTAAATATCAGTTGGTTTATCTCATAGCTAGTGGACACATGTGGGTCGATCTTCAAGAAACTGAGAAAAGATGCCCTAAAAGCTTAGGATGACCAGTATTAGTGTAACACCCGCCGCCTAATCCCGAAGAACCAGACGACGGTTGCCACAATCGGTGCCGGAGCACCGTCTTATGTCACTTATTAAAGCTAGATCACAAATTAAGAGTGGTTAAATTTCCAGAAGGAGGCAAGTAATTT
>CANUEP010204413.1:0-36124 GCA_947857235.1 Jatropha podagrica | reverse complement strand
CACCCCCCCCCCCCCGTCAGCCCCCCGGCCCCCCGCGCCCCCCCCCCCGCCCCCCGCGCGCCCGCCGGCGGCGCCCCCCGCCCCCCCCCCCCCCCCGCGCCCCCCGCCGCCGCCCCCCGCCCTTAAAGGACAAGGAGGCTTTGATCTGAACAAAGATGAGCTAGCATTTATCATCCCATTTGAAATCTTCCAACTTCTTCAAGGTTTGATAAAAGGGCATGCATTTCTTAGCTGAGCTGGAGATATATCGTTGTAGGGTGTTAACTTGACTATTCAAATGTTGTATCTCATGGATGTTTGTGGGTGCCTACATCTCCACAATTACCTTTATCTTCTTAGGCTTCGCTATCCCTCTTTGTGATATCATAAAGCCGAGAAACTTCTCAGTTTTTACCCTGAATGTGCATTTGTCTGGGTTGAGCTTCATGCTAAATCTATTTAAGATCTCACATGCTGCTTACAAGTCCCTAGAATGGTCAGCAGCTCGGATACTCTCCACTATCATGTCATCCACATAGACCTCCACAATTCATCCGATCTAATCTTTAAATATGCTGTTGACTAGCCTCTGATACATTACCCTCCCCTTTTTTGATACGAAAGGCATGACTTGATAGTGATAGATGCTCCAATTGGTGACAGAGCTAATTTTCTCTTCATCTAATTCATTTATTCTTATCTAGTGATACTCAGTTGCTGCATCTATAAAACTGTACACCTCCACAATTCGTCCTATTTATGATGATCACAAGTCCTAAATTAACTATTAATTAGGGTTGACTTAGGAGTCTAATATTCTTTAGTAAATTTATTTTATTATTATATGTTAACACCATTAATAGGACGTGGCCAAGTGAATGAAGTTGTCTGGTCTGCATGGGCAAGAGGCAACGGCTGAAATGATGCTCGGATGGTCTGCCAGTCCCGTAAGAACTTAATGGCACTAGTCATAATAATATAAGTCGAGGCCATAGCAGCATGCCACACCCACTTATTCCGATGGAACAAGAGGTTGAAGCAGCTAGCAGTATAGTCAATGCATTTGGCATCATCCTACAAAGAAAACAAATGTTGGATCCAGCCAACAAATGAAGCATAATTGTCAACACACGGAGGGAAGCCTCCAAAGGCCCAATAAAGAGAAGCTCTTCAATAATTTAACAATTATCTTTAATAATTATTTATAAATATATATTATCAATATTGTATAATAAGTAAATGAACCATCCAATCAATTTTCTTTTAAAAAAATAAAATAATTATTTTTTAAAATTTGTAAAAAAATAAAAAAAAAATTCTGGAAAAGGAGAATGGCAAATCACATTATAAAAGAGTTTATATATAAATATATTTATTTGACTAAATTTAAGAGTTGTATAATATTATTAAATTATTTCAAAAAATCATATTAATTATAGCTGAATATATCCATTGCCCCATATACTTGCACAAAAAAGTTTTTTGGCGACATTAACTTTCAAAATAGCCTTTTGCCCCCTTACACTCATTTTTTGTAATTTATGCACACCTAGCTAAAGACATATTGCTTCAGTGCAAAATACACGTGCTGACGTGGAAAAAGATCATTGCTTGGGCAGTGCATAAATTACAAAAGAAACGAGTCTAGGAGACTAAAAAATCATTTTGAAAGTTGAGGTTTCTAAAAAAATTTTTTGTACAAGTACAGAAGACGATGGACATATTTAGTCATTATTTCACAGATGATGTGACATAGAATTTACCATATAAAACAATTATATAAAAAAAATCATTGTTTGGCTAGTGTATAAATTAAAAAAAAAAAAACAAGTTTAGGGGACCAAAAGGTCATTTTGAAAGTTGAGGTGATTAAGAATTTTTTTGTATAAGTACATGGGGCAATTTATGCATTTGGCCAATGATGTGACTGCCACATCATGTAGTCCTAATAGACCTAGCTCGCTAATTTGGCGAGTATATATCACCCCTTAATTCCTTATGTGGTCAGGCGTGCATTAATTACAAAAGAATGAGTCTAAGAGGTTAAAAGGTCATTTGGAAACTTGAGGTCGCAAAAAATTTTTTTTTGTGCAAGTAGAATGACCAATTTATATATTCGGCCTATTAATTATAGGTAAATGTATTGTTTATGATTTTTAGTGGAATTAATTATGATCAATAATATCTAAAGTTGTATAATGTTATTTATTTTTAAACTACAATGTTATGTATATTTTTTTAATTAGAATCTTTTGATTGGAAATGGCTTATTTATTTTTGGAAAAATTATAATTTTATCCCTATAGTTTGCCATAAATAGTAACCTTGTTTTGGTATTTTTAAAAATACACTATGATATCCTTAATGTTTACTTCGTTACATTAATTTATCCTTCTGTCCAATTATTCCATTTTAGCCGTTAAAAATATAGAAAAAGACAATATTAGCCTTCAACACACTAGAACAAAGCGAACAATTTTTTCCATTTTAGTCGGCAATCAAGATTGTTCTGCAAAGAAAATGCTTAATCTAAGAGACCACTCCTACCATAGGCATATAATAGAGCAGTATAGGATTCACAGCTCACCACACAACCTTCAGAAAGCATAACATCAAAGAGGTCATGGGTCTTCTTAGTTGTTTACACTCTCCAAGCATGACAATGAGCTTGATACACATACCACGACTTGGATTGTACCATAGCTACTCTTGTAGTAGTTCAAAAACCTGAATAAAAAATTTTCCAATTTCACTGAGACTGCTAACTCAAGAGACCAACAAAATGCAAATAATTTTAAAATTAGGTGTAGCATCCCCACCAAAAAAAATTCAGGATTTTCATTAAGGTTCACTTCCAACAAATAAGAGAAACGTTAATAGAGGAGCAATCTCAATAATTTGAGCGACAAAGTCTAGCATAACAAAAATCATAACATAAAAAGCCATCTGGAATTAAGAAAGGAAAAAGAAAAGAGATATAGTAAAAAAAATAAGAACACAAATTTTTCGCTCTGTCTCTCCCTCTATGTCGAGCGACCCTGCCTCTCTCTTTCCTCCCTGATTCTGGCCATAAAACTGATGAAGTAAGGAAGTAGTCGACTCATCTCATGTTGCTGGTTAAGTTTCTAGCTTCCTCTCATGCGGAAAGAGCCTTTGTTGACGTGAATCGGAATTATTTTTATGGACAGCTCTTATTCATTTATTTTTGGCAATTCACATCGTTTTCAACAATTCCAATGCCAGGGGCAAGCACAAGTCGATTCCCCACTCTTGTGCAATCATTTTCCCTTCACTAGTTCTAACTATGGAGCCTAGATGGTGAAACCACCATGAACGGTGGTGTTGGAGGCGGCTACGATTGCTTATATACCTAAACAATACTTCTTAAGGGTGTTTCGGGGGAGAAGTATTTTCTTTATAATATAACTAACACTTTCTATATTGATTTTCACTAAAATAAATAAATAAATTTGGACGAAGGATATAATAATGTAACGGAAGTAAACATTAGGGATATCGTAATGTATTTTTAAAAATACAAAGACAAAGTTATTATTTATGGCAAACTATAAGGATAAAATTATAATTTTTCCTTTAATTTTTAACTAAAAGGTGATATTAATTATAGGTACTTATATGGTTTAAGATCTGTAATAAAATTATTTACATTGAAATCATTTCTAACTGTTGTACTGTATTATTTATTTTTATAATTAAAATATTATATATATATATATATATATTATAAAATTAAAATATTTTTAGTGAATATGGTCAAAGATATTTTTTAAGATTTTTAATTAAATTTTTTAATTTAATTAGCCATAGCTAAAGATATTTTAGGAGTTTTAATTATCGCCTTTTAATTTTCAAGACGGAGGATATTATAAAATATATAAAATTTTACTAATGAAATTTTAAAAAAAAATCTCATTCTTCTCCCTCAATCCTATGTTAATAAGATTAATAAGATTAATTATCAAAAAATTATTAATTGTTATAAAATATAAAAAATAGATAGTATATGTAGAAAAAGAATAGATAAAGTAAAAATATTATCCAAAAGGATTAAGAAAGTATTTATAGGATACAAAATATTATCCAAAAGATATAAACTTACACATTAAAGAATATAACATTTTATATTAAAGGATATAACCTTACAAACTAAATGACATAATCATTCATCCTAAAAAACATAATTCTTTATTCTAAAAGAGATAACTTTTAGAGAATAAATAATTTTTTTAATAAACTTAATGAACATCTGGTGTTTGTCGATTCCACCAAAAATTAATTACAGAATTTTAACTATAGAAGTGGTGAATTCAGGTTGAACCCTAGAGACTAAAATCTTAATTTTGTGTAAAGAGAAAAAAAGGTTTGATTTTTTATGAAAATTCAATTAATGTTATCAAAAGAAAATTAACTAATAAACTTAAGTTGGAATTCAATCTAATGAACATTCAATTTAAGGTGATTTGTAATCCAATGCATAAATGATCACAGACCAATTATGAGTTAATTACTCTTTGAATACTTAACTGAAACTTATCAATAAGCATGATAAATTCCCTGAATTCCCTAATATCATTAATTTGAGCCCAACACCCTCATTAACTATAATTATTAAATGAGCAGGTATTAAGCAATCCTTTTCAATCTAATAAAAGCATTATGAACACGAAGTATTAAACTTAAAAAACAATTTGAAAAGCATAAATCATTTAATTTAACCTTATTGTTTCTTTAGATTATTATCGAAAACTTAAAACATAATCAGTAAAACCTAATTGCTACTAACATTCAATCTTTCACAATAATTACGGATTATAAAGTTGAAATAGCACTTAATCCTACCAAATAATTCACTAATAGGCCTTTCTAGCAAATGATTCAATAGAATTAACTCTTTATATGCAAAAAACAATAGATATTCAAAGAAGAAACCATTTAATTTAAGATCAAGTCTCACAAATACACATGGATGTTAAATCCCTTGAATTGGATAAAGAAATTAGCCACTCATGGCTTATAACCTCTAATATAAAGAAATTAAACCTCAAAATAGATGATAACTCTCTGTCCCCCGGTTGCTTCAAAATCAGACCATATGTAGCCCCTCCAAGATAACAGTATCTCTAATTACTTGGAATTTTGAAAGCAATCAAATAGAAAAATCTTCTTATTCCTGACTTCACTTCAGTTTTTCAGCTCCTTCCTTTCTGAATCTGATTCTGACATCTTCAACAAACTTGAAGATCTCCTTCTCACCTTTCTAACGAGCTATGGTTCGTCTAAATTGGATACTCACAGCAAATGATATGACCTAAACACTAAAGGAGGTTGAACCAGATGTCTTTATTCAAAATGCCAACTTCAATGACGTTTTGACAATATAAAAATGATTAGTTTAACTTAAGTGTCTTCACAGCAATTGTAAGGGCATCCTTTAAGATTCAAATGGGCTTTGGCCAGACTTATTTTGATACTTAAAGCTCTAGATACAGCTTCTACAACAAAACCTGTTGTGCATTTCATACAGTAGATATGTTCTGAGGTTCAGAGCTCTTTTTTATCAACATGGAGGCTAAACTGGATTTTGATCCTTTTTAGACATCTGTAGAGTTCTGTTTCATCTTTCCAATGGATTAAATGGATTCCAATTTGGAAGTCTACAACTTCAAATATTCCTAAAAAACCAAACAGAGGTCAAGACAAAAAAAATGCTGGAAATTTCTCAATTTAATAATATATTCCAAATATAACTAAGATCATGTCTCATTGATAAAGATTATCTAAGTGAAATAAGCTTACAAATATTTTAGAGGTACTAAAAATATCGAGAATAAAAGTAACAAATTATGCATATATCAACATCCATTTTATTATATAGTTTTATAACATTAATAAGATTATTAAGATCACCCCTATTCATTAAAAAATTTCTAATGTGGGCTTAAAAATTTTATCCCTGTGATGAAGACATCACTACTTATTTTTTTCTTTAGTGTATCATTCCTTCGGAGAATATAATTTATTTTAATATTATCTTCTATAATATTATGGAGCTTATTTTCTATGCAAGCAGATTGTATGTACTTTGTATATATCAATGTATCAATTTCAATTAGACACATTACTTGCTTGCTTCATAAATTGTGACGTCTTTCATAAATAAAGAAATGTATCATATATCAATCATTATAAGTATAATAATCCTGGGATTAAAATTTTCTTTATCATTTTTGGAGGTTGAAATTAGTTCTTATCTTATTAAATGATCTCACAATTATCAATTTCATTAATAGATGAGTTTTATCCATATACAATCATTTCAATTCTTTGGATTATATGTATTGATTGACGGACATAAATTTTATTTATAAAATATTCGCTCTTCAGGGCGAGACAAATTTTATATATTCAAATTCTTTTTTTGAATAATTCACTGGGTTTTGACGCTTTACTAGAGTCTAATGAAATTTATATTATCAACATACATAGCAATGATAACAAACTCAAATGTTGACCTTTTTATAAAACACGTGATCTAATTGATTGTATTACATGCACCTAGATTGATTTAATCCATACAAAGATCTTTCTTGTATTTCAGGCATTTTAAATCCTTCGAGCTTTCATATATTTCATCAATGGAATAGAAACAAAATGAATCATGTCGTATATTTGCTTTTCACTATATATTGCATGATATTTGCTTAGACATCTTTAAAGAGATTATATCACCAAATTTTTTTAATCCGGCCAAGCCATAAAAAAAACTCCAAAATTTACGAGTTATTTTATTTGCATCCCAAATGCAACTTTATTCTCTTAACACCCTAAATTTAAAAATTAGTTATAATTATACCCTAATTAGAAATTAAAATTTATTTAATTCAATTTTCGTGGGATCCACACTTTCTCTCATAATTAACTTAACCCAATCAAATAGTTAAATTAAAACACATCGTTTTAATTAAAATACACCTCTGCCCCTCTCTCTCTCTCTGCTCTATCTCCCTCATTATACATTTCATATCTCATCAAATCATTTTAAGAAGCATCCATCTTACTTTTCACTCAATTTTGTTCCACAAAACCCACCATCTATCCCTATCCCTCTCTCTCTCTCTCTCTCTCTCTCTCTGTAGATAATATGTAGTAGCAAAAATGGGGTGGAGAAGAGAGAAAGATCCAAGATCATCACAAACTTTACCTTCATCACCTCTCATTCTTTCTCTTCCTCTTCTTTGTCAGATTTTGAGTTCACAATTTCTTTATCTCCTCGCAAATCCTCCACTGCTCTATGCTAGCAAATGAGCTTTTCTACAAAGACCAACTTTTGTCATCTCTTTCATCATATTTCTATGGTCCACACCAGATAGACACAGGAAGAGAGGGAGATAGAGTAGAGAGAAAGAGGGCCAGAGGTTAGGTTAATTAAAAGGATGTATTTTAATTTAACTAATTGATTGAGTTAAGTTAATTATAACAAAGAGTGTGACCCCACAAAAGTTAAATAAAATAGATTTAATTTCAAATTAGAGTATAATTATAACTAATTTTTAAATTTAAAGTATTAGTAGAACAAAGTTGCATTTGAGGTACAATTAAATTAACCTATAAATTTTGGGGGTTTTTCTATGGTTTGGCCCCTTAATCCTGTATAGAAATCTTTATACATAACTTAAATATATTTTCAAGGGTTTCAGTTTGCATGCTTCAAGCATTTTTCAATCCTTTAAGGACTATCATTATCAAGTAATTCAAATAGAGCTCTATATAATTTTTCGAGAATTTAAATTTTGTGCTTCAAGCAACTTATATCCTTCAGGAATTTTCATATAGATATCTATATCAAATGAACCATATAAAATAGACAATCATTTTATGTCTATATGCCCTAATAAGATTTATATTCAAGATCTTCATAATCATTCACAATATTAAGTATTATAGCATATGTAAAAATAGTCAATATTTATTCTATATTGATTCCATCTTTTCTTTGACAAGACTTTATTTATTAAAATCTCATTATTTTCATCAAAATAATTAGTTTCAGGTACTTTATTTTTTTTTTTATTTTTGGAAAATTTATCAGTCATGTCTAAAGTTTCTTTTGGAGTTTACCTTTCTAGAGTTTTTCTCTCTGGAATTTGCACATATAACATATTTGCTCCTTTTAATTTTCAATAATTCTTGTCTTTAAAATTGATCAATCTATCACACTTCAGACGTGCAATAGATTTATTAACATGGATAGTTTGTCGTTGAAAGACTTTAATTATAATAGGAATTTGGCAACTGATTCGTAATAGTTTACAAAATAACTATCTTTAAAATTTTTAGTTCACACAATCTTTTGAGAGATCAAAATTTGATAATAATAATTATTTTCAGTAATTAGTATTTTTAGTTGTTTATCCTCTCTCTCTCTCTAATATGGAGAATCATAACAATCAATAAATTTGGCTATAGAATTTTGTTGCCTTGATGCGAATAATTTCTACTATATATAAATAGGGAGCCTGTTCTAATAAAGACTACTTTGAGAACACAACCATTAAAAAATTATTAGATTTGAAGAAACTTCTAGTTCTTTAATAAATATTCATATAAATATTAATTTCTTTTCGCATAAATATTAATTCAAGATAACCCATCCGATAATTGCAGATAATAAAAATATTTGAATATGTAAACTTCTAGTTTACAACTACATTCATTATAATTATTATCTCTATATGATAATCATTTTCTAGAATATTCTTAAAATAAATTTCTACAAGATAAAAGAGATAATAATGTATAGTGCACAAAAGTTATTTCTCTAAATGATAATATTTGCTCTTCAAGAGCTTTAATAGCAAAGTCAAAATTTGCTTCCATACATTTTGCTGCACAATAAATACATAATCAACATGTCATATTATCTTTTGTCACTTTCAACGGTAAGATTTATTTTGATTACTTGTGATTTTCACAATTGCAAATATCAGTAATTGAATAATGATGTTATTAAGATTCTCAATAATAAAAATATTATTGTCATTATTCACACTCACACATAATATTATATGTTATTACATTCACTTCAGAGAATGAAATAAATCCAATTGAGTGAGTTTTATGTCATGACATCTTTTATATCATGATTATAAATGTCATGTTTTTTATTTATACCCAGTATTGTGATATACCATTCCATTCACTTCAGATAATGGAAAAAAAATCTTATTATGTAAATTAAGTGCTTAATTTTTCTAAATAACATATATTCGATAATGTTAATGCAAAAGCATATTTAAAAGTATAAAATATTATTCATGTTTTATGAATAAATTAAGTGAATATTTAATTGTTAAATATCTAGTGGAAGAAAATTATGGCATTAGTGCAATTTTGATTGATTCCTTAACTTTCTTTCTTATTGTGTCTTCAGGACACATGATATCTATATATAAAGATAAATAATTCATACTCAATATATATTAAAATCACAAATCCAATTTACATGATTTAAGATGATAAAAACAAAAATATCATATTAATTTTATTTTAGAAATATATTTTATATAATCACATCATATATAAATCCAATATTGAATTTATATTTATAATTTAAATATAAATATATATGAGGCAAAATTATATAAAATCACCTTTCAAGCGGAAGCAACTTTAGATACACAACTTTTAACTTTGATTATTGCAAAATATAAATTATCTTTTCTTTATCCGATTTCATCAAAAAAATATCGCAAAAGTTGATCAAGAAAGCAATACCACAAAATAAAAAAAGTGTTCGAACAAATTCATATAATCTAGCTAGAGTTTCTTGCTGATAACTAGTGTAAAACTTAAGAAATAAATAATATATGAGAAAAAAAATAGATAAAGTAAGAAAGAATAAAGAGAAAATAATTTCTTATAGTAGGATTTTAATTACCTAATCCAAAAGATTAATGAACTATTATAGGATACAAAAAATGATCCAAAAGATATAATCTTACACATTAAATGATATAACCTTTCATCTTAAAGGATATAATCTTACAAACAAAGGATATAATTTTTCATTCTAAAAGATACAATCTTTTATTCTAAAGGAAATAACTTTTAGAAAAATAAATAATTATTTTAATAAACTTAATAACATTCAATATATTATATAATTTTATAATATTAATAAGATTATTAAAATCACCTCTATTCATTAAAAAATTTCTAATGTGGGCTTAATTTGATTAGGCCTATTGAGCCGGTCATTTGTGGAATTGAATGCTTAGTGATCCAGCCCACTCTACCATAATGATTAGTCAGCCTTTAGTGGATTCCTGTGTCTCCGACAATATTCACCTAGTATCTGTTAAGCAATTTTAACTGTGCTGATAGCTATTAGATGTTTTAATAGCTGTCAACTACAGTGGTTAGTTATTTATAAAACAGTTTAGAATAAAAGTGTTCAATATAAATAATTATTTGATTAGCTATTTAATATAAAATGATAAAAAAGATATGAAAATGAGGACAATGGATCCATATTGATATTATAACAAAATTAAAAAACACTTTCTCAAATTGTAAACGATAAGATAGATATTGCATTATGGAACCAAAAAATTAATTAAGATGGTATTTTGATAGAATCAAAACACAAAATACTACTTCAAACACTACTGTCGAACATGACCCTACACATAGTAGAGGTGAACAAACTGCCGATGTAATTGAAATCAAATTAAAATTAATTTTAAAATTAAATCGGTTTGATCAGTTTTTTATTGTGAGGATTTAATTTAAAACCTAATCGATTGATTTTTATTAAATCGAGCCGAAATGAAGTTTAAACAGACAATCGATCTTTTCTTGTGAGCAAACTAATCGAATGGAATCAAATTGGATATGTCCAGTTTTTGGTCCAATTTGATCGAGAATTTTGCTGATCCCCACCTACTAACATCCTCCTTGAATTTACCAAGCGACTGATTTAATTATTGTTGCTCGGTAGATGTTCCGTAAAAATCGTTGTTTGATTGGAATAAATTTAAAATGATAAAAAATATTTAAATATTTATCTAAAATTTTTTAAATTTAAGACAGAAAAAATTGAGAAGTTCACTATTTTATAAATAAAATTAAAAATTTTTAATATTGTACAGTATCGATATTTTTAATTTTTAATATTTATTTGAGTTAAATATAAATTAAATATATAAATAAGTATTTTTTTTTCTTTTACCGTCAATTATAAACGAGCAAACATAAAAGATAATAAAAGATGTAATGTGATTACATAAGAATTTTAAATTAATTAAGGATAAGATTGTAAAAAAAAAATTTGAGTAAAAAGAGTGAAAGCTGAATATTAGATGGATAAAACACTAAACTTGTTGCCGAAACACCCAAAATGTAAAAGTTCCATTCATCAGTAGGGATAAGGATGAATATTCATCTGTTTGTCAAATCGCATCGAAGTAAACTGAATATTTTCTAAAATGAGAATCAAACCATATGAAATAGTATTCATATTAAATCAAATTGAAGTAATTCGAGCCAATTGGATTTGTTATCATTTTTTCATAATTTTAAAATTATTTTGAGTTTCATGGAAATTAAATAGAACTAAACCAAATAATTATTGCATAGGGGCCTGTACATTTGAATGGAGAATAAACAGAGGTTTGTTCAAGTTATATAAGTGTTTGATTTTAATAAAAATAAAAATCGAAAGGTTTAATATCGACAAATAAAAAACTTCAGGGACTTATTGAGAAAAAGACAATAAATTTAAGGGTCCAAAATGTAGTTTGTCCTAAATTTCTCATAAACTTAAATTATATACTAACAAATAGGCTCTGAATATTTTGTTACATAGGGAAAATCTGATCTGTGTCAGCATAGAGATCATATACATCTAAAGCACATATCAAGACAGCTCTTCAAACTAAAAGGTTTCACAATTTAGAATAAATATTTTGTAATTAACGACTATCAATGCTTGATGTTTGAATAAATGAAATTAGCCTCACATGTTTAATACACCCATGTAGTTTCACATTACAAAAATGACCAATTTACATTCTACCTCCTTGTGCACTTTGCACATCAATTAACCTGTTGAGAAAGAAGCACTAGAAGTCCCTGAGGACCAAGCAATATTTCATTTAGAAAACTTAACAATCCAAACCAAACCACAGGAGTTACATCCACTCCTCCAACTGGTGGAATCACCTTCCGGGTCGGAATGAGAAGTGGCTCTGTAGGAGCATAAGCTATTACATATGGAAATTTCCCAACAGGAAGTTTTGGGTACCAAGACATTACTATTCTCAAAATAAATAGAAAGCCAAATGCTGAGAGAAATGGCCCCAAAATACTAATTGCTAGTTTTGCTGTGGCAGGGTCTAAATCTCCTACGGTCAAACTTTGAATGAATATTGAGGTAGCTTCAGATGCTTCTAGTGTATCGAGATGGATATTCATGACATTCTCAAAACCGCTAAATCGACTCGTTAAAAGGGTTGCATATGCTGGCAACAATTTAACGTTTACTGCTGAGCAGCATATTCTAGACCATGACCCTTGACGAACCTTACCTGAATTTCCTCTTTTCGAACACATGAAGCTTTCCTGTCAAATATAGGTAGTTAAAGATATGAAAGCAAATTGAATCTGAAGTCTACTCGTGGCTCAATAAAAAGCATTATCTTTGTCAGTGTTTTGTATTCACATGTATTCATCACTACACAACCACTAGGGAAAATTTTGGTACCTCATCATTAAGCATACAGATACAGGCATTAACTGGGTGAAAGTATCTTCAGGACATATATCAACGCAAATTGAGCCCCCATAAACAAGGCAAATGCAGATATCAGACCATAAATAAATAGATAACAAAAAAATTTGGCCTCAAGTGATTGAACAAACCCCATAATGAAATAAAAATTCTAAAATATTCCAAATGAGAGGGTTGCATATGTGAACTACTAGTTAGAAATGAATAGGGGAGAAGGAAAGCACATATAAAAAGAAAGCCATGGCCACTAGAAATTTCACCACAGAAGCCCCATGAAAGCTATAGAATTATTAAAATTTCAACAATATATTCATTACTCTATTCTAGTGAAAGACAAAGCAGCACAGTTTTATTGATGAACACACAATCAAGGAGGATTCATAATAAAATTTGACATTTATTATCTCAGAAGCTTAAAACTCAATCCTACATATTTTACATCAATTAGATATGCAGTAGGTTATAAATACTGCTTTGACCACAGACCATTGTAAACTCATGCCTGCATATATCTTCTAAATTACAGCAAAAGGCTATACCTGGGAGCAGACTTTCTCAAACCCAATATTGTAATACACCACACACCAGATTGTAGAGTTACCATACACACTGAACTAGTAAGAATTCTAAAGCACAGTGGAAGCCAATCACTCAAGAGGTATCACTAGTTCAAGAGCATAATTAGTACATTCTTGGCATCTTCACAACTAGAGGTAAAAAGTCTTCTGAGGAATACTAATTAGGAGGCTGATACTGAACAATACAAAGTCAAATTACTGTCGAATAGTGTACTCAATGTCGATGAAGAGAAAGCCTCTTAAGAAATCAAATAAAAACTTCAGAGAAGTGACTAAAATTAATAACTTAAAAATGAAACTGGCTGTAGTGTAGCCAACTTGCAGAGTTGCATTACCAAAGAAACAGCTGCTAAGCTCTTGCAAACAGAACATCAATCAATTACAGTCCACAGAAAGGGGAAACAAAAATCTGCTTGTTTAAAACCGTACTTAAAAACATACTTAACGATGAAATTCTTGACTAGATTTCTGCTTATTCATTTATATCAAAACCTTATTAATAAGAAAATGAAACATCACTTTGGCATTTTCTAAATCACCTAATACCCAATTCGCACAAAGTTAATCCAACACAGATTCACTCTTAATGCTAACAGAAATCAGTAGAAACCCAGTTACTATTCTTCAACAGCAATGGCCAAAAAAAAAAAAAAAACAATTTTCAAGAATCGAAAGGCTATCCCTTGTCCCATACCGGATACCGAATAAGGATGAAATATATTAGTGATACTTACAGAAATATTGAAATTGATTTTCTTGTACACTGAAGGCCTCCGTCCTAAAAAAAATGTCAGAAATGAAATAAAGAATCTTTGAAATAATAAAAAAACACTTCTGTAACATCCAAATACAAGGAAATTGTTACAACTTAAACAAATATTTCTACTAAAATAGCAAAATTGAATAAGAAGTACAAAGGATTGATAGTACCTCTTATATGGGAGTTGCTGAAGATAGAGGCGCAAGTTGCCATTTTGGCCAGTGACATGTTATCTGTTCAACCAACCCGTTAATGTTTCTACAGCAAATTTTATAATCGATAACCATCTTTTCCTTTGGCAAGCGACCGCGAGAAAGACTAATTCTACCCTATTTTACGGGTATGTGAAACGACACCACACCGTTTGAGACATTAGACACAAACAATCCTTTTTGAAATAAAGCTCGATTTGCCCGAGCACAATATAGAATTTGCTCTAAAATTAATTTTTTATTTAATTTACGTTTGAATTTACACCAAAATTATAAGATGCCAAATTTTTATAAAAAAATACATTATTTCATACAAATCAAATATGATAAAAAATAATTAAATATTTTTTTCTCAAAAAAATAATTAAATATTTAATCAAAATCAAAATTTAAAATAAATAATCAAACAAAAATAATAATAAATATTTTTCAACTAAATATTTCAATATAATCAAATATTTTTCTAATTCTATAATTTTTAAATCAAATATTTATTAAATTATATTTAAAATACTGTAAATTTTTATAATTATTATTATATTTTGAATAATTTTTATTTTCTAATTTTAAAATTTTTAAGTAATTTTTATTAGTTAAAACTATAAAAAAAGTATTATTTCTTTAAAAATTGGGCATTTTGTTTTATTTGTGCAAGTTAAAGGGGCAAATTATAAACAAAGTTAATTTTTGGGTAAATTATATGACGTAGCCAAATTCAAGGGCAAATTGAATCTTAATTTTTTTTTTGGGATGTAAAAGCAGAAGAACAAAGAACAAGAGCAACAAACAAGAAGTCGAAGCAAAATCTTTAACAGTGTTGCAAATCTAGGTTGGCTGAAAGTTAATTTTAGAGCATACCCATTTGTTCAAAATGTTGTCGTTCTGCTTAAAACGCATTTTTCTAATGTTTATGATTTTTTTTAATTATATTAACACTTTGTGCATAAATTGGCTAAATTAAAAGCCTTTTAAAAATCAAACATTTTTCTGAAAGGGGAAGAACAATAACACACACAAAGAAAGAGAAAGAACAAGTGGATTAGTATTTCTCATTTTTGGGTGAGATAGTTGCCTTAAGCAATAAAATGTACCTATTAAAAATTAGTTTCAAGATTAAGGAAAAGATTTTAGAATCTTAATCTTGTGTTAGTTATCCATTGCATTAAGTATTAATAAACTGAATCTGAGAATTGACTAATGAAATGAGAAGAAAAACATGTTGGCGATGTCCCATTCAAGTGGGCATCGCCTGTTTGAAAGTACATTAATTTGAAGTTTTTAATCAAGGTAGGTGGTGGTTACTTACTAATATTTTATTACCTAAATCACTTTTTGCATATATAAAATATGTGTGTGTAGTGTGTAGTCAGTGTGTGTAAAAGCCAAATGAAAAAGAAGAGAAAGAAAAAAAGAGAGCAGGGCATATTCAGTGCAATTAATTAGATACAATTGATTGTGAGTATCTTACTTCAGGGTTTTAGAGGGGATTGTTTCAGTGGAGTTAGTTTAAACATTGATTAACAAGTGATTGTTTTAGTGAGGTTAGCATAAACATTAGGTTTGAGAGTGAATTTACTCTCGGGATTACTTTAGTGGATTGACATAAACACAAGGTTTGAGAGCGAGTTTATTCTCAGTTTGATAGTAATTCTTTAAAGTTTATGTGAGGGGTATATAAATATAATGAAAATTTTTTAGTGGACATAACTTAAGAGAAAATTACGATATTTGTATGTATTATTTTATCCTCAAGTAGTAAAAGATTTAGTGTTAATCCGTTGATATAAATAATTTATTGAACAACATTAAAATGTTGTGAATCCTATAATTTTCTCAGTGGTATTTATTCATTTTATCTTATTAAATTCATTATATGATTATTTAATTATAGAGCTACCGAGTTTTTGATAACAAGTTGTGTCATAACGAGATTTTTTTTCAACAAAACAAAAAAAAGATTCTCAACTAGTTTATAAGAATACTGAGATACATATGCATAGAAGAGATGAATACTGCTTCTTCCTTTCCACACTGTCCTTTGTAATTTAATTATTTTTGTTAATAGGAAAAATTAAACTATCTTTATATAGAATTGGCCGAGTGAGTTGCTGGTTATGGAAAAATGTCATAGGTTGAAAACTGTTACATTTAAAATTGAAAATTACCAAATTTCTCAACTATTTGACCATCTCTTGTCTAGCAAAGTGGTCTAAAACTCCAAAGATCACCTTTCGTCATGATTTCATATGGAATTATAAGCAATTTGATTCTTTGACATTGTACTCCTTCATTATCCATGTTTGAATACAATTTTCTTGTATTGTCTCGAATTCAGACCATAGGCAAAGGCATCCTCCTAAAGAAGCCAAAGGGTATAAAAAACAGCTCAAATTTGGAAGTGAAAACACTTGTAATTTCTCCTCTGCTAGTTCAGAAGCAACAACCAAGTCCTCATCTTTCCCATAGTCCCCCTTATTTTCCAAATAGAAAAGGTTGGCCAATGAAGAACTCCGCTCACAAGTACTGCAGCGTATTCATCCCTAATTCAAATTTGAATTTGTCCCTAAGTAATTGTTTTTAGATGAAGTATCTCCATATCAAGTTTGAGTTCTCTAAGAGAATTAACATACAGTAATGGTTTGTACTAATCAGTTAATCATCATTATGTTCATCATAACTACAAGTTTCACTATAATTCACTTGTGGTTTACAAGTTTCACTATAATTCACTAGCGGTTTGTGGTCTACCAAATCATATCCAGTGATAAAGCATTTGGCAAATAATTTAACTAAACAAGAATGCAGTTTAGCGAATTATGGATTAGTGATGATGGAGAGCCATGATTTGCTTATGGTTTTGAATCGTAGTAGAGATTTCGCAAGTAATTTTCCAAGTACCTCAATAATCAGATTTGGAGGAAGTCTTGGAATTGTCATGGGGGACGCTTTGGCATTTTCATCTCTTCTTGCTAGTTTCTGTAGTTTTGCTGATTCCGTATCTTGCGGCTCTCGATCCCTAAATTGTATTTGATAACAGGGTTACAAGGGTTGAGCAATATATATAGAAAAATTTATTTATTTATTTATTTACAAGGGTTGAGCAATATATACATATATATATATATATATAAGTGGAAATATGGAGAATAATAGAATTTCTGATAGCGCCCTTAATAAAATTTTGGATATCCTCGAATAACCTTAATTAGTTATAGCCAATTATAAAATTATATTTTATTATTAATATATTTATAAAATTATTTTTAAATAAATAATGTCTTCTCACTTACATAATGAGTGAGAAGTCTCGAGTTGAAATTCTTTCTATCATAAGTATTTTCACCGATGTAGTAAATGGATTATTATTCCTTGTTGGTAGCTTAATGTTATTTTGGCTCATTAATCCTCCTAATGAATTAAAATAAATTAATTTTTAAATAAATACATATAGATAATTAAGCAATTAAAATTTAATTTTCATCTTTGCTAAATTTATTTTTTAAAAAATATATATGATAATGATATATTTAAAAATATTTTTATATTTTATTTATCAAATATTTAATTCTTTTAGGATATAGATAAAAAAGAAAATATGTTTTTTTATTAATATTTTTTTATTTATATTTGTATGATTTGATTGGATGTATCTTTTAAAAAAATTAATTTTTAAATAGAATATATATAATTTTTCATTTAGGAGAGATAAAAAAAAGAAGAAAAAAGTATGTTATTTTTATTAATATTTTTTTATATTTGTAAGATTTGATTTGATATATTTATAAAAAGTAAATTTTTAAATAAAATTTGCTAGTATTCTAAGAATTAGATCGGTCAATGAACCGATGAAGGTAAAGATTTATCAAATCAAATAGTTCAATTAGATTCAATACAGTTCAATTAAATTTTTATATATAATATTTTTAAATATATTTATTCAATAAAATTAAAATTATAAGTTAAAAAAATTTTGATATCAAATAGAAAATAGTTTCAAATTTGACTTTGACAAAAAGAATAAGAAATTAATAAATAATTTTAAAAAGAATAAAATATGACTAAATTTAATACTAAAAAATTAAATAATTACAATAAAATCTAGTATTATTTTTTCACATATGTCTTCAAAATTAGGCAGTTTATTTATTTTAATTAATATATTTAGATTTTAGGCTCAAAGACAAATAGGTCCAAAAATTAAAAAATTAATGGCCCCTCTTTTAAGAAGTCCAAAATTTGAAAAGGCCCACATTTTATAAGCAAGGTGCAAATTTTGAATCAAACTGATTTTTAACTGGTTCAATTCGTTGGTTTTTTTTTTTTTCAGCTCATTTTCATTCTTTTGTCCGATTTTCTTGATTAAGAGTTTTTTCATACAACTCAGACTGGATCACAATTTGATTCCCGATTAAATTAGCCAGTTAAGTCCAATTTTCAAAATAATGGAATTTACATAATTAAACCTGAAATGATAAATAGTTGAAAATATTAATTTAAAATATATAAATAATATTTTATTGATATATTTATATATCTACATAAATTGAAAATGTTTTTGTTAGGTGAGTTTGAAAGAGTTTCATTTTTAGTAATAATTTTTTATTTTATTTTTTGTTACTGAATAATTTGTAACTATTATCATTTTAATTTAGTAAAAAATTTATATCTCCTTACGGTAAATATATGGTCTATTGATGATTAAACATTTTTAATTTTCTTGATTTTTTTCTTTTAATCCTAAATCCGTTTGATTTAAAAAAAAAATAGAGTTTAGGAAACTAGAAAAAAAACTAGAATTATATACTTTTATTTGGGTCACTTTTTAGAGTTTCAAGAATTTATGTATATGTGTTGCTAACGTAATCAAAGTGACTTCTATTATTAATTCAAATCATCTTCTCATTTTTTTTTTACCAAACAGTAAAAATAATTTATTATTATTTTTCGTTATAGTTGTATATAGATATTAATTTGGAGTTAATGGTAGAGATTAAAGATTAAATGATGACTTGATTTTCTTTTTGAGCACCTATTAGGATTTTAAAAATCTGTATTTATAAATTAGGGACTAAAAGATTAGGTTTAGAGATTTAGCTGAATTTTATTCAGAGAATTGATTATACAAAAACAGAATTAAGTGCATAAAAGTCATAGTAGCAAGTAGTTTGTACGTCAAAGTACAATACAAATTAACCAATTGTATTTATTTTAATCAAAATAAAATTTATTCTTTAATATTATATATATATATATTGAATAATTTAATTTATTTTTAATTAGTGATAACTTTTGAATCTAATCTAACCTACTCGCCTACAAGACTTTAAATTTATATATAGATGATTATAGATTTACAAATTTTTAATTTTTTTTATCTATATATATATATATATATATATATATATATATATATATATATTCATGAGTTCTCCGCATTCTGGTTTGGCTACGAGGCATTTATTCTATTTTATCTTCTGCTTTTGCAATTTAATATTTTTTTTTTACTTTTCATGAGTTCTTTATTTTATTATTTTTTGTTTTTCAATTTAGTGTTTTGGTCCTCTTGATACATCGAGGCAAGAAGGGAGAAGGCAATTAAGCACCAAATAAGATTCACATGGATTGCCACATGGATTAAAAAAATTAAAAGATATTAAAAGAAATAAATATCCTTTTTATCTCCATCTCCATCTCCTCTCCTTCTCACTTAAACCTAGCTCCAAGTATCAGGCTTTATTTCTTTTGCATTGGATCACCTTCTCTTCTTTGACTATGATCTTCATCTCTGTGACCTGCGGCGGCTAATATGAGTGATGATTGACTCAAATCTTGTTGCTCAGTTGATATTTAGTCTTGTTTTTGAATAATTGATTACTCATATTAGAGAATTGAATGATTTTCTGAAATTGCAGTTCGATCTTTTCTCCTTCTTTGACAACCTTTAGTAAGTTCTAACAATTCAAGTAAGATAGAAATTATTACTCTTTAATAGCTCCAATTTCTCTATATTTAATTTGAGACTGATTGAAGTTTGAGGAAACCACCATGGATGGCGGTTAACAATGGCTTCGAAGCTAGATTCTGACAAAATTACATATTGTTTTTTAAAATTGATTTGAAAATTGAAATCTCATGTCGTATTGTATTTGAGGTGATAGAAGAGTTTGAAGTATGAAAAACTATTTTCTTTTATGATGTTTTATGCATAAAGTAGTTTATGTTTTAGTAGTTCCAATAATAAATTTAAGAATTTCTTGTTGCATTTAGAGCTCAAGTTTCAAACTTAGGATTTAATCTCTTTGTGGTTACAATTGCTAGTTTATCATAAATACCTACCTATATGCTAGTTGTGTGAATCAAGCAACAAAAAGTTCTAATAAAAAAAAGTTTTATTCTAAACTTCTTCTCTTTGTCTTCTACTCTTGGGTTTTTAGCTCTCCCTTTTGATTAAAAAAAAATTACTACGACGATATTTGATATGGTGTAATCAATTATGTAATGAAATGAAAAATATATTATATAATTGATTATATAGTTTACTTAGATTTTTTTTTTAAAAAATGTAATGTAATTGAAGTTACATATTTAATCTTCATTACTTAAATTGATTTAATGTTCATTACATAAAAAAACATATGTATTGTCTATTACATCAAGCACAATACCAATTATATCAAGTCATTCTAATTAAAACTCTATCACTATTACAACCGTTCAACCATCGTTACCACAATCGTTCAACCACCGCCCCATCACCACCACTACCACCGCCCCATCACCACCACTACCACCATCGTTTGATCAACACTCCACCATTCCCACCACCATCACAACCACTCTATCACTACTACCACCACTTCACCACCAAAACATACAAAACGGAGTTCCTGCATCATACTAGACTTCCAACTTATATTATGCTTTTTTTGTTCACAAACATTACTAAAAGCATAAATGAACCATAAGATATTTTCTTTCCAAATACACTCTCTTCATCATTAACAGTTGCCAACGAAGAGGACAAATGAGCTAAGGTTGTTCCTATTAGACTATTACAAGCAAATTATGCATCATATATCTAACTCGTGCAATCTCATTAGTTTGTTATCATAAACAATGAAGCATAATTATAACAACACAAGTCAAGATGAATAATTCTATGCATATTAAACTAATAATATTTTTTTCGTTCAATTATATAAATACATTTATTCAAATTACAAATTATAAATCGCGAAGCATCGTTACTCGAAACATTGTATGCTTTAGTTTCATTTCATCACTTTTGATATCCAAAAATGACCATCATTCCAGAAAAGCTCCTTCATCTCTTGCTCTTAAAACTCCCTTTCCATTTTCCCTTTGTCATTTTTCGTATTCCAATTTGTTTGTTAGTTGCTTTCAGAGTATAATAGAATCAAATCTCAAATGTGTTTCAGTCTATCGTCCACAGTGTGAAGGGATTATAGCTGCTTTGATTTCAGGAGAAGGAAGTATCTGATAGATAGAGGTACAACAGAATTGAATTCGTGAAAACAAAATTCAAAAATAGTCTTCGAGTTCATCTCTTTTACAACTACTATCTTAGCACATGACTACTACACCGTATATGCCAACTGTGAAAGCATGAGCCCACTTTAACATTATAATAAGGTAGTTTGTGGAATGAATCGTTCCACCTATCACTACCTAGGACAAATGAGTTTTACTGACTGAATTCTTCATATGCTTGTTTTGTCAAACCATGTAAATAAAATGGGATGAAGGAAGTATGATTATTGTCTAATTACTATCCAATATAAGTTAATTTCATAATCACTATTCAATTTAAATTAATAAATAAAAAAAATTTCATTCAAAAAAGTGAATTGAATTATTTATCATTTTAATATATATATATATATATATATATATATGTATATATATATAGTTCTGATTCTGTTTGGGCAGTTTTGACTTGAAAACAATACACTAGACTAAAAGTTTATTTTTTCAATTTCACAAAATCAAATTAAAACATAAAATTTTTTAAAACTGCAATTTTGAATTGATTTGAATCAATTTAAACAATTTGAATATAGTTTGATGAATACGCGAAGCGATAGGGGATATTATATAATTGGATGCTATATTTTTGTTCATCTATCCAAAATCTGATTTTTATAATAGATTTAAATTCAATTGCCTTAAAATAAAAATTTCAAGATCAATTTAATAACAAAAAGTTTTAATCTAGTTACATAATTTTAACCATGGTTCTAAAAATTGGACCGGATCGATCGGTTTGACTGGTTCAATTGAAAATCGGATAGTGGTCCGGTCCGAGTTACATAAGAAACTGGATGGGTTAAAAAACTGAAAGAAACCGGTAAGAACCAGTCAAAAACTGGTGAAACGGACCGTTTAAAAACCGGTTTGATTTTAAATCTGATTTTTTGTCTCTAATTATGGGTCTTTTTAAAATTTGAGCCTCTTAAATATTTGGCCCAATAATTTTTTAGTTTTGGGCTCTTTTTATTTCTAATTCAAGGCCCTATTATTTTAATTAAAATAATTAAAATTTTCAACTTTAAATACAAATGTGAAAAATAATACTTTATTTTATTGTAATTAATTGATTTTTTTCAATATTAAATTTAGTAATATTTTATTCTTTTTATTTAAAATTATATACTTATTCTTCTATTTTTTTCTTATGAAAGCCAAATTTCAAAATGTTTTTTTATTGATAGCAAGATTTTTTATCTTATACTTTTAATTTTATTTAATAAATATAATTAATAATATTATATATAAAAATCGGATTGAATCATATTAAATTTGAATCAACCCTTCGATTCAATAAACTCCTATATTGGTTGGTTCACTAGCGGTCTACTTATTTTAACAATTCAGCCAACATGTTATGTCAAACCTTTGTGGTAGTTTTTACCGGTGTTTCTCATTATTCCGTTGCCGTGCACGAGGCAGTAAAATTAAGACAATTTGGGGCTACTTATAAGAATGCAGACGACACCGTTCTAAACGTTAGAGAAGAACCAAAACCCCTGAGTTAGGGTTTCACCTGCAGACTAACAATGGTGTTGTCCAACAAGAAGCTAAAGCAGAAAGAGAGAGAAGCAAAGGCACAATCTTTAGCAGAAAGAATTTCTGGGGATTCCGACTCGAATGCCAAAGAATTTTCAACGAACCCGGAAGGGAATTCGCAGCTTCAAGAGCTTCAGGAGGCAGCAAAACAGAGCACCAGATTATCAAAGAGAGAAAAGAGAAGGAAAACCCTCTCTTTGCAAGGATTGGGGAGCTTAAAAAAGAGTATAAATGAGGATAATGTTGAAGGGAATAAGACAAGTGAGAAGAAAGAGGAAGAGTGTTTAGTAGGTGAAGTTGATAATGGAAAAGTTAGTGAAAAAAAGGAGAAAAAGAGAAAGAGAGAGGAAGGAAAGACTAAAGAAAAAGGTGAGATAGTGAAGGAGGCAAAGAAGGCAAAGAAGAAGAAAAGGAAACAGAAGAAAAAGAAGAATAAGAAGGTGAACAGTTTGGAGGAGCAAGTAGCTGTTGACGCTGAAGGGGCTGCAGAGGCAACGGCTGGGATCAGTGAAAGGTAATTTTCAAAGCATTCCCATTTTATAACAATTCGAATATTTTAACATGGTATCTTCTCTCTCTTCGAGGATTTTTTTTTTTCCTCTCATTAGTTGGCTTGCTATCGTCCTGTATTTCTTCTTATTCTGATTTCGGTTTATTTGTCTCAATTTGGTTGCAATAAATATAAATTTGGCATCTGTTTAAATTTTTAGCTAATTTTTTATGGGGCTCTTGTTGCTGCTTCTTGATAATGAATTCAAAATGGCTATGTTAATACTGCTTGTAAATAGTGTGAATCTATGGAAAAATAATTACAGATCCAAGGCTTGCTAGGCCTTTAGATCATATTGGAGATTTTTGTTTATCTGCTGCTAAGATAAGTGTTGTTTTGAATTTTCTACTTGTGTGTATGTTGATTTGGATTGGATAGCATCTACAAAATAATTGGGTTTGAGGTTTGACGCAGTTTTTGGTTATTATTTTCTTGCAGTCAAATGAATGAGGATGTTGCTACAAAAGTTTATGTTGGAGGCATTCCATATTACTCAACTGAGGATGACATTCGAAGTTACTTTGAGTCCTGTGGCACTATAACTGGAGTTGACTGCAAGAAGTTTCCTGACAGTGGAAAGTTTAGAGGAATTGCGATGATTAGTTTTAAGGTATTCCCGCAGTGCAGTTTTTTTGAATTGAAGTAATTTTTTTTCTCCAGTTTGATTTCTATTTAAATACCCTGCATTAGTAACTTGAATTTGACAGAAATATCGACAGCGATATTAGTTCAAAATTGGTTGCTGGCAAAATCTGGTTATAGCTAATGAATGTCAAATCCAGACAATAGGTGAATTTTTTTGTTTTTTTTTCTTAAAAAGGCAGTTACTATGACCAGAATAATTCCCTGGCTAACTAGAAGCTCTGACATCACAGTAATTTTCTATCTCAAAATGATGAGAAAACTTTTAGGTTTCTGCTAGGAATGTGAATTCAAAAAGTCGAAAACCAATCACAGGTATTCAAATAGCAAAGGATTAGATGACTATTGAGAAAATCCCAGGGTTATGAAGAAAGCATGGAATGGGTCCTTTGGCATTGAGGTATAGTTAGACGTTAATATATTCATGACATCAATAATTGGAGATTTAATCATAATACTGCATTTAGCTTAATCTCCAGCCATCAATCCTGCTGTACATGATTCAAAATCCAGGTTTTTCTTAATGTGCATCTTCGTTAATAAACGTTGTCTAAGATACATTTCTACTACAGAAATTCTTCTTGACAAAGTTCACCTTTTTGTTGTCTTGAAGCATATGTTGCTTTTTAACAGGTATAAGCGTCTAGGAGAACTAATAAAATAACATAAAATGGGTGATAATCTTACCCAATAATCATGAAGCCTATAGTTGTTTTGTGTACAAAAACTAAGCCTTAGTACCAAACTAGTTGGAGTCAACTATACGAGCCTTTGTTTCCAATATCCACTTTGATAAAATAAATAGCAGCGCAAAGTAAAGTGGAAAAGAAAAGAATTGAAAGGGAAATTCTTGAATCATTTGATAATATTAATAAATAAAACAAAGCATAAGATAGACAATAGTAACTAACTAGGATCTGCTATATGAACCTTTTCTTTCCATTTTTCTTTGTTTATAGCTATTTTTTCACTGACATCTAAAGTCTATAGATCCTCATTGACAACTTCCCTCCACATGGTTCTAGGTTGACCTCTTCCCTTTTAGCAATCCCCACTACTAAAGTATCACATTAACAAACCAGCATATATGAGGCTCTATGTAATACATGACCGTAGCATAGCATATGTTCTTCAAGTATCTTATGTCCAACTTCTGCTACTTGCACTTTTTGTGTAATGTGGTCATTTCTAATCTTGTCCAAATTTATGTGACCACACATCTATTTCAACATCCTCATCTCCACAACATTTATCTTATGGACATGTTAGGCAATCAGTGTGCTTCATTCACTCCCATACTGTATTTGTTTTGTGTACCTGTTGAATTTAGCATGTAATGAACTGAACCTGAAAAGAATTGCCATGAGAATAAAAGTAAGATGAGATTCTCAGCGAGTGGAGTTCTCATGCATAGAACAAACATATAAGATCCGTTCTTTTTCCTAGCTTCTGCTCTAGATTCATTAATTTTCTTCATGGGCTTATCCATAATCAATTAAGATTATATCTTGCTTAGTTATCCCTGTGAAATGCATTGTCTAGCACTTTGGAAATAAGTTCTTAATAGGAGAAGAGCCAATTGATACAGATGTATCTTCTGAGATTTGTAGGACGTAGGGAGACTCGGCTTCAGACAATTGATTGGATACCAATATTTACTTGCGTATTATGGACTCTGAAAGTCTATTGTCTGGATTCTATTCTATTGTGTTTCTGTGCTTGAGGTGGTATTTTAAAAAATATAAGAAACTAGGGAGGGGCAGGCTAGCCAATTAGTCAGACTCCCTTGCTTTGCTGCTGCTTGGATGTCCTCATTTTACCTTTGCCTCTGAATCAGAAATTATTTTTGCTTGCAGTGTCATAAAAATTTAAGTTTAGTTTTGTAGCGGACTTCTATCTACCTTGTTTTTTGAACAAGACTTCTAATCATTTCTGTTGTCTTATCAAGAATTTGAATTTCACATAGAATAATCTCGGGACACTTGCTCATACTTGGTGAAAAATTAAAATAATTCAATAGCAGGTCACAGTAGAGAAAAACAGCTACAGTTTTAGATCAGTTGGATGATGTTAACATTGTCTTTTAACTTCCTAATATCTGAATTTTGTTCTCTGATTTCTTTCTTAAGTTTATCAAAATTTGTTTATTTCTAAAATTGGAATGAAGCTTTGATGTCTTGAAATTTGAATAGAATGTGTTTGTTGAATTAGTTGGTAACCTTATATTGATTCTACTATTGTAAATCATCCTTACAGACTGAAGCTGCCGCTAAACGGGCCTTGGCTCTTGATGGATCTGACATGTGAGTAACATACAAATGATATTCTTTCACTCAGCTAGGAAAATTATTGTTTTCTATTTCTACATCCCGCATATGAAACTTCTTATACTTTCAGGGGTGGTTTTTATCTGAAAATTCAACCTTACAAGACAACTCGAGCAAACAAAGTACCTGATTTTGCACCAAAAATCGTTGAGGGTTACAATAGGGTCTATGTTGGAAATTTGTCATGGGATATAACTGAGGATGACCTGAGGAAATTTTTCTCAGGTTGCAATATATCATCAATACGGTGGGGTATGGACAAAGAAACAAATGAATTCCGAGGGTATGCCCATGTGGATTTTTCTGACAATCTCTCATTATTGATGGCACTAAAGTTGGATCAGCAGATTGTATGTGGGCGACCTATCAAGATAAGTTGTGCGGTTCCTATGAAAGGGGCAAAGATACGTTCAAATGCTACTCACATAGCCACAGGCAATGAAGATGATAGTATTGTGAGTGCAAGCATTGCTGTACCCCCAGTCACAATCAATGAAGCTGATGAAGGCAATGAAGCTGGTAATGATGGCTTGACTGTAAGCAGCGGTAAGATTAGACGGAGGACTTGCTACGAATGTGGTCAGAAGGGTCATATTTCTTCAGCTTGCCCAAAAAGGCAAACTACTGAAACAAGTACTGATGCAAGTTAAACATTTATGAAATATTCTGTTTCTTTCAATTTTGAGATTTTATAGTGGATCCTACCAATTTCATATGATTCAATCGAGTCATAGGCAGTTTCTGTTACAATTTTATATCTTGAATTTGTATATTTTAATTCAGTTGAGTTTAATTCTCAATTTCTCATATTGTTCAAAACATAACCCTTTCTTTTTTTTGCATTTTTCCTTCAAAGCAACCACAACTGGTTGTTTATTTCCTACACTTCTTATTCACAAATCTCCTTCCTTTTTTCAGTCCTTGAAATAATTTCAAACTGCTTTGACCTTAATGCTAGCGAAATGTTGCTAGAGCCTAGAGAATCCTGAAACATTCATCAATGGTTAAGAGCCTCAGACCTCTGATTTGGACAAAGACATAGCAGAAGCTTGTTGGAATTATTTGCAAAAGGCTTATTGAGTCCTCTGAAGATGGTCCTCTCCTTCCATCCATCGAGGTGAGAACTTGAATCATTGTTTTAACATGTTCTTGTACATCAATTTTTCTCCATTTCTTGAATTACTCGATTCTAAGCATAATATGTGAATCTAGCAACAAAATATAAGAATTATTTCGAAATTCAAATTTGTGTTTTTGGGCAGGTTATGTCTAAATTGAACTCCAGCAATGATGTTAATTTGCTGCATATGTCTTCTGGGAACTTTGCCTGCTAGACAAGGTGAAGCATATAAACATAAATAGGATGTGAAATAGAGAATCTTGTTAATATGAAAAGAAGACATCAGTGTCATGCCTGCACTTAAATTGTTTCTATGTCTCGGCAAGCTAGCAAATTTGGAAGTTTCTTGACCTATAAATAGCAAGTTTGAAAATTAGGATACTGCCAAATTGGTATCCCCTGATTTGGGTTTCATGGATTTGCAGAGTTTTACCGTACAAGAAAATGGATAGCTTTGTTTATTTTCACTTTGGTCCGTGAGCTGATAGGAAGAGATAAAGTAGTTGGTTAACTTATTGGCATTGACCCTAAATTTCAGACCAATTGTCTCGAGAAATTGTATTAAACTGCCCAATTGTCATTTGACAAATATGTTCCTGAAACTGGACCAGACTGGCTTGGGAACCATTCTAGTAACGGGTTCGGTCCTCTATGATTTTATTTTCAATTTTTTTTATTCTGTTTTTTAGCATAAATAGTCATTCAGAAAAACATAAAATATGGTTTTATTTATTTATTTATTATCCGGGTTTTGATTGCTTGTGGAAAAGGAAGGATTGAAAAAGGAAAAAAGATTGCTTGTGCATAGAGGCTTTGCAATTTTTTTTTTGGGTTTTTAATTTTTAAATATTTTACCTTTTAAAAATGCGAATAATATTGGTTTTGTCTGAATAAAAATTGGATTGAATTTAGCATAAAATTTAAAATAGATTTAATGGAATGGAACTAAATAGTTGAGGGCCAACCCAATTTAATGATAAATATTTATTTCAATTGCCTTCAAAAAAATATTATATACAAATTATACACAGTATTAAAAATAAAAAATTAATATATTCATTCGTAAAAATAAAATACTTTTTATATAATTATTTAATATTAACAATTAATTATGTAATATTAAGACTAAGTAACGATTCTATAAATTTAAAATTGTGCTGTAAGGATTAAAACCTATTTTTGTATAATTTTAATAAATTCTTTTTAAGATTCTATACTTAAAAAAATATCAAAATAAAAATCTAAATTGATATTTTATGCTTATTTCTAACTATAAATTATTTTTTTACTTAGTTTTTTTTGAATTAAAAAAAATTCTAATCAATAACAGTTAGAGTGTTATTAAAGGGTGAGTTTTTGATTAGCATGATCATATAGATCTATTGAAAATAATATTTTATATTTTAAATTAAATACAATTTGAAATTAGAATATTATTGTAATTAAAATTAAAGTTCATGTATTAAAAGAATAAAGTGGGATATACTGCAAAGTTTAGAATTTTTTTAATGATTTAGCCTTTTTCAATGTTAACCTAAAATGATTATATGGCATTTATATTTAATTATTTGTTTTAGTGAATGGAATGAAAATTATAGCAAGATTTATAGGAATGTATACATGGGCATAAATTATATTATGTTATTAAATATAATGGTCAAAATTTCAGTCACTGAACAAGATAATATGGAATCTGGGTTTTTTGGTAGCTTCATCTGATGATAAAAACTATGAAGGATGATGCGACTTGCAATAGTTTCCCTTTTTTGTTTATTAGCAATTGTCTCTACCCAAATACTATGCCCTGTTAAGTACAGGCAAATTCCCATTTTTCCTCCAAGCTGTCTCCTCCATTCCTGCTCACAACTTCTATGCCTGTAGCTCTCACAACAACTAGAAATAGTTTAGGCTTCCTGATTTATAAAGCATCATCTTCTATTCTGTTGCTACTGAACATCTAACTACCTTCATTTTCCTTCTCTCTATTGTAATGGCTACCGATTCCGTAGAGGTAATGGTACCGAAGAAGTATCAAGATCAAGAATCCAGTCTTCAAACCACCAAGAAACAGAACAAACCACAACTAAAACCTGAGAAAAAGGTAGCTGTTATTTACTACCTATCGCGAAATGGTCAATTTGAGCATCCTCATTTTGTCGAAGTCCCTCTCTCTTCTGCTCAAGGACTTTATCTAAGAGGTAATTAAATCAAACATGTAAAGAGACACATTTCTTGGAACTTCTGCAATTTCAAGATCCCATCAGTATAGTATTTTTACACGAAGTTGTTTTGTTTTTTTGAACCTTTCTTTCAGATGTGTTGAAGACACTAAACCTTCTAAGAGGTCAAGGAATGACAAGCATGTACTCTTGGGCTTCCAAAAGGTACATGATTGGCTTCAATGTTCTGACATTTTAGTGAAAAGTATCAACAATACTGTCTATTAATGTTATTGCACAATATATATTTATGCATAAGACAATATTTTTCTTTTTAATTTTTATTAATATCAAGTCTTTTATCTCTTAGCGACAAGTAGAACTTGCTGTCAGGAGTTGTTTTTGTCATAATGCTACAAGATAATGGTGTGTATATGATTGATTTCTCCGTTCAGGAGCTACAAGAATGGATATATATGGCAAGACTTGTCGGATGATGATTTTATACATCCTTGTCAAGGCCAAGATTACATTCTAAAAGGTTCACTACTTGAAGAAAATTCTCAAAGTTTCCGATCCAATGAATCAATATCATCATCAACCTCTAGACGTTCATCAGAGATGAACAGCTTTAGCAGTGAGAACTCAAATTCTTTTGTCACTAGAAGAAAAAGTCTTTCACTGAGTTCAATTGAACACAAAGTTTACAAGGCGAAAACTGCTGGAGAACTTTCAAGAAAAGGGTCTAATGTGTCAACACAGACAGATAATGATCAAACAATAAAATTAGAAACCGAAGAAGCTGAACGTGAAGGACTTGACATAATGAAGTATAATTCAGAAACTTCTGACAACTTGGAAAAGTCCATAGACATTTATAGATCAGCAGCTAATGTTGGCTATCAGAAGGTTGGAAGAGATCATAATATCGAGAGAAGGAATGATACGAAAATTCTGATGAAGTTGATTGGATGTGGGTGTGGATCGAAAAGGTTCAAAGATTTTGAGAGTATGAAGGAAAAAAAAGTATTTATCAAAGATGAGCAAAAATGGATTAGCAGATGAAGTTTTTTTAATCATAATGTGAACAATGAGGAGAAGAATGCTGCGTTTTCTTTATTATATTTGTAATTATGTGCTTCATTTGATTCAACTATGAAATTTAACTTTTGAACGGAAATAAAGGCTATACGTAGTTTTGATTTGTAGTAGTAGGAAGTTAGCCTTTATTGAAAGTACGTCATTTGTTCCTGTAGTTAGGGGAGATCACGGTTCCAGCTTGGCTCATTCGGTTTCAAAATTGATAATTCTAATATCAAATAATATAAAATCAGAATTGAACAGTAAACTAATGGTTCGGTTTTGGTTTGAAACCGGTTGCGATTTTAGTTATAATTCCTTAAATGTTTCAAAAATCGATGGTTCTAGACTCTAATCGATTTTCCAGACAGTTCTTATAATTTTAAAGCCAAAAAATTAAACTACACAAATATCCTAAATACAATTAGACATTATATTATCGTTTACAATTATTAGAAGGATTAATTTGAAAAAAAATAAAAAAATAATATTGAAACTGCCAATTTTAACAGGTTGTCAAACCTTTAGTTCCAATTGGTTCTTTGAATTAACGGTTCAAGGTTTTAAAAATTTAAGAATTAGACTAAATCGCGACCTCCATGATTTTGACCAGTTTAGGTTTCATACGGTTCGAATTCCGAACCCAGTTTTAAAAACCGAAATTTGGCCACTTCTATTTGCAGGAGTAAAAATGTCTAGTTTAATACTTAAATGAACCCAACAGTCCAGTTAACTAGGGCTGGAAAATAATTGGTAAAAGCCAACTAAACCGAACCCATTTGTTCAGTTTTCATCGATTGTTTTTTTCAGTTTCATTTTTAAAAAAATCTATTAACCAAATAGATTTAACCCAAAAAATAAATTAAAGCTAAAAAAAAAAAAATTAAATTGAACTAATTATGTCTGCTAAAAAAAAAAATCTGTTTATTTTGATTTGTATTAACTTCGTATAGTTGCCAAATAGAAAACTTAAAAGTTATTTGGCAAATTTGGTAAAAATGAATGGTCACTAACCAATTTGGTAAAATAGGAAATATCTATTTTACCAAATTTGATAAAACTAGTTATATATAAATTAAACTTTTAAACATAAAAAATGAACGGTGATTAATCAATTTGATAAAATAGAAAATATCAGTAGTAATTAGCTCTTCCTACCTCCAATAACTAAAAATTTAAAAGCTTTATTTATACTCTTTTGTTCAATCAATTCGTAACTATTTTGTATTTGGACTCAATTACCTTTAGGCTACGATTGATTTTGATATAATGTAAATACAATAAAAAATATAATATAATGAAGTTTTTGGCAATATAATTGAGAAAATTTATAGAATATAATCACTGTACATTTTTTATATTTTTTTTTGAAAATATGTAATGTAATTAGCATACCATCGCCAACCACACCACTACCACTACTACCATCACTTCACCTTTATCACCATCATAACTATCACTCTACCACCACCACCACCATCATCTAAAAAACGACTCCACTACCACATCATAATTAATATCAAAGAAATATTTGCACTAAAAGTTATCCGTTATACTAAGCTATTGAAGACCATTTAGATTTACAAATTTATTTGAACTAAAAATTAAAAAAAGGTAACTAAAAAAATATAATTTAACAAAATAAAAGTTAAAGTCATTACAAATTAATTTCTTCGTATATTTTCATTGAATAAATTAAATATAAATTAAATTACAATATAAAATTATGAATATTTTGATATTTTTAGTTCTTTTTATTCTATTCTTTCCATTCTTGTAATAAAATAAAAGAATAAACTATAATTTTTATTAAGCATTGCATATTAAACACTAAAATATAATTTTACTATGTAGTGGTGATGGTAGTGGAGTGATTATTTTGATGGTCATGGTTAAGTGGTTAAGGTGGTGGTGATAGAAAAGTCGTAGTGTTAATGATAGTGGAGCGACGGTAGTGTGGTTGTGGTGGTGGTATTGTTGGTGAAGTGGTGGTAGTAGTAGTGGGGATGGTGAAGTGTTGGTTGAACGATGGTGGTAGTGATGGTGATGGGGTAGTGGTGGAGTGGTGGTTGAACGATTGTGGTGGTGGTGGTCGAACGGTTGTACTAGTGATAGAGTTTTAATTAGGATGACTTAATATAATTAGTATTATACTTTATGTAATAGACAAAATGTATTTTTTTTTAATTTTATTTTTTTAAACAAACTCGGAAGTTTTTTTTGACAAAGATCAAAATACAAAGTATCATAAATAAAAGGAGGGATAGGACCCCACTCCTCAGAGTCAGACATAAAACGGACTTTAGTTCCTAACACATGCGCTACCCTATTCGCTGACCATTTGACGTAACCAAAAGAACAATGTAAGAGTTCTTCAAAAAGTTGTTTATAGTTTGCTACAATACTATTGAAGTAAGATCTATCCAAAGTAGGACTTTTCAAAGCTTTTATAAATAAGAGAGAATCAGATTTAAAGAAGACATTACTCAAACCTTTCCTTTTAACCCAACTTTGTGCTTCTCTAAAAGAGAGAGCCTCAATTGTGTGCGGATCATGAGCTCCAAGGACAGCCTTATGACATGCAGCAATTACACCCCCTTGAGAGTCCCTAATCACCCAACCTACACCCACAAATGCATTATGTGATCTAAATTATGCATCAACATTGCACTTTACAAAGCCCACTATAGGTTTATTCCAAAACACAGGCACAGAAAGGACAGAGGCATCGAAGACAGATTTGTGAACTTGGGCATTCTGCCAGGAATGGAACCATTCAAAACCTGCACCTAGAGCTTGAGCAATAGATGAGGAGTGTTGCTGCCAAACCACTGAATTTCTGAATTGCCATATCACCCAAATAACTACGTAGAAATTCTGTATCTCTAAAATTGAAAAAGCATTTAACATGTTTGACAGAAACTCATTCATAGTGAAATTCTGTTGTAACTCATAATTAACAATAACACCCTCAAGAACCCGGGTCCAGCAATCTCTTGCAAACACATAATCAATAAATAGATGCAGTAAGGTCTCGTTGGCATTTCCACAAATTGGGCAAATTGTATCTACTTCCAAACATCTCGAAGCCAGTTTAGTAGGGACAGGGATACACCCAATACCTAGCCTTCACATCAGATTTTTAACCTTTGCTGGGATTTTGAGCTTCCACAGCAAAGACTAGAAACGTCCCATGTCAGCAAGAGTGAGAGAGGGAAAATTCCACATGAGTAACTTGTAAGTACTTCTAGCTGAATATTGACCATTCTTCTGCTCTGGCCACAGTCAATCATCTTCACGTTGAAGAGGACTTATGGGGATTTGAATAATATACTTTTTGTCCCTCTCCGAGAATAAATCATTTATAATATCAAACCTCCAAGAACAACCATCGTTAGTAATGAGGGAGTGCACATAATGCAAAGAGCAGTTACCAAGCATGAGAGTTGATATTCTCGGATTATCATGATCCAAAAGCCATGCATCACTTCAAATAGAAATAGAGTCACCAACACCAACTCTCTTAATCAATCCTTCAAAAAAAAGAGAAAACGTTGCACGAATACTACTCCAAATGAAGGAGGGATTTGAGCCCAATTCAGATTCAAGCAGAGAATAATTTGGATAGTAACAAGCTTTATAGACCCTCACCACTATAGAGTTTGGCTTGGTTAGTAGCCTCCAAACCTGTTTTTCCAAAATAGCCAAATTAAACTTATGAAGTTTTCTAAAATTTAATCCGCTGCCAAGCTTTGGACAACATGTAGCTTCCCACCGTCTCCATAAAATACCCTTAGAGTCATTTGAACTTGAACCCTATCAATATCCATTCATCATTCTTTGGATATCATCACAAAAAGTGTTAGGAAGTAAGAATACACTCATAATGTATGTAGGAATAAAATTTGGCGGTGCTTATGTATTTTTTTATATAATAAATATTAAATCAATTTAAGTAATGAAGATTACATATATAATTTCAATTATATTATATTATTAAAAAAAAGTCTAAGTAAACTATGTAATCAATTATATAATATATTTTTCATTTCATTACATAGTTGATTACATCATATCAAATATTGCCGTAGTAATTTTTTTTTTATCAAAAGGGAAAGCTAAAAACCCAAGAGTAGAAGACAAAAAGAAGAAGTTTAGAATAGAACTTTTTTTTTATTAGAACTATGCTTGATTCATACAACTAGCATTAGGTAGGTTATTTATGATAAACTAGTAATTGTAACGACAAAGAGATTAAATGCTAGGTTTGAAGCTTAAGCTCTAAATATAAAAATAAATTCTTAAATTTATTATTGGAACTACTAAAACATAAACTGCTTGATGCATAAAACATCTTAAAAAGAAAATAATTTTTCATATTTCAAACTCTTCTGTCACCTCAAATAGGGAAAATTATTATTTCATCTCTGAGTTTTTACCAAATTAATAACTTCGTTCATGTATTTTGGTCAAATTATTCGGACGTCCCTAAGGTTTGGTTCCGTCCAACAATCTAGTCCTTCCATCCAAAAATGGCTCATTTTCCGTTAATTTTACATTAAAATGACAAAAAAAGCCCTAGGAAAAATTATTATTTCATCCCTGAGTTTTTACCAAATTAATAACTTCGTTCATGTATTTTGGTCAAATTATTCGGACGTCCCTAAAGTTTGGTTCCGTCCAACAATCTAGTCCTTCCGTCCAAAAAGGGCTGATTTTCCGTTAATTTTACATTAAAATGACAAAAAAAGCCTTATTGTGGGACCCACAAATTAACAAAAACCAAATTTAGAAAATCTCAAAATCCTCTCTCCAAGTT
>CANUEP010204220.1:0-11072 GCA_947857235.1 Jatropha podagrica | reverse complement strand
GATTGGTCTGCATGACTTGCGATCAAGACTAAGCATTATTCCTCAGGATCCTACCATGTTCGAAGGGACTGTACGGAGTAACCTGGACCCTCTTGAAGAGTACACAGATGATCAAATTTGGGAGGTAGGTTGTTTCTATTCGAAATATTAATAAAAAAGGTTCTGTATTTGATATGCTGTTTCTAAGATGAATAATTTCTGAGGACATGCATGCTGAAATGTGTTGAGTTATTCCAGGCTCTTGATAAGTGCCAACTTGGAGATGAGGTTAGGAAGAAAGAGGAAAAGCTAGATTCAACAGGTATGTTGTTCTTATTATACTATGTTAGTTGAATGCGAATCTTTTTAAGTTTCTGGCATAGATTTACACTCTGAATAATCATACTGGTGATGCAGTCACTGAGAATGGAGAGAACTGGAGTATGGGTCAAAGGCAGCTAGTCTGTCTCGGGCGAGTGCTACTCAAGAGGAGTAAAGTCCTGATTCTTGATGAAGCTACTGCCTCGGTTGATACAGCTACTGATAATTTAATTCAGCAAACTATTAGGCAACACTTCTCTGACTGTACAGTTATAACCATTGCTCATCGAATAACTTCTGTTCTTGACAGCGACATGGTTCTGCTTCTAAGTCATGGCAAGTAAATTATTGAATTTGATACTGTAATTTAAATTATGAATGTTGCAGAATGTTCTTATAGTTGGTAATAATTGTGCAGGGCTCATTGAGGAATTTGACTCTCCAACTCGGTTATTAGAAAACAAGGCATCGTCGTTTGCACAACTTGTAGCAGAATATTCAGCAAGATCAAACTCCAGTTTTCAGAAGTCAACTGAATAAATACCAATTCTTCATGTACCATTGTCAAGCATCATCAAGTCTCAACTTTGCTACAGTGTTGTGTACTGTAATCAGTTTTTCTAAAATTTTATGGTAATTAGATGTTAGGTTAATTTGATTTTGAACAAATAGAAATAATAAATGAGGAAAAATTGCAGAATTTATATGCATGCGAATGTCAATAAATATTGTTTTAATTTTTCTTTTTTCGAGAAATTTAGAATATAAAATTTTTAACTTGCATTTTCCTTTCCTTTTCTTTTATTTTTTTGGTTTAAAAAAATATTGAGGGGAAAAGAAAAATAGAGATTAATGGTAAACGTAAATATTTATATATTTAAAATAAAAAATTATTTTGAAAATAAATTTGTATATTAAACTATTGCAGCTTATTTTGTTGATTTATGAGCATTACGTTATTGCTTAACTTAAATTGCTACCTACTAAAAAAAAACAAAAATGAAAAATGACGCTGTTCGAAAAAAAATCCCTAATTTCATTTCATTTCTCTCCTTCTATCACTCAATTGTATATGCGGATTTCATTTCCTTGCTCTTCTGTTTCCTCTGTTGTTGAGCCAGAGTAAAATTAAAATATACATTTCATTTCTGAACACAAATTGCAGGTATTCGATAATTCTGATTACTAGAAAACGTTGACAATATCTTCCTGAAAAAGTGCTAACATTCCGGTTTTAATGGTTATATAATTCTTATATGTCAACAGATTAGAGAGAATCCTATAAAAGGAAATACTGAGCGATTTGTAATTTCTGCTCCTGGTTTCCATATAATATAATACAGAGAGCGGTCGTTCCACCAGCGCCTTGCGCCTTCTTCATTTCCCGGAAAAAGGAAAAAAAAAGGGGGGGAGGGGGGCTTAATAGATTAGAGAAGTGTTCATAACAGCAGGACTGGAAGAAAGAAAAGAACAAATTTTGTGGGAGAATTTTTTGCAATTTTCCAGTAAAAATACGTACAGTTTTTTGGAGGCAAGATTGAAGAGAACATATTATTTGGAAAACTAATGGACAGAGAAAGGTATGAAAGATTTTGGAGGCATGTTCCCTGAAGAATGACCTGGAAATCCTCTCATTTGGTGACCAAACACTTATAGGTGAAAGGGGTATCAATCTGAGTGGTGGACAGAAACAGAGAATACAGATTGCGCGAGCTCTCTACCAAGATGCTGATATCTATCTTTTCAATGATCCTTTTAGTGCTGTTGATGCGCATACAGGATCTCATCTATTTAAGGTGAATGATTCTCCTTATCAATTCCATTGGACATGGTGCAGGCCACGATTTGTTTCTAGTTACGTTCTTTCTGCTATTTCTTTCTTATTCATGGCACAAGAATGGCACTTCTCATAAAGATCATTGCCTTATAGGAGGTTTTGCTCGGCCTACTGAGTTCAAAAACTGTTATTTATGTTACTCATCAAGTTGAGTTCTTACCAGCTGCAGATTTAATATTGGTGAGTGATTACATTTTTATTCTTCAATGCTTCTGGGATTTATATCTCAACTAATGGAATAATTGGATTTAACTTGAACCATCTGGTTAGTTCATGAAAGATGGAAGGATCACCCAGGCTGGAAAGTACAATGACATTCTCAATTCAGGGTCAGATTTTATAGAACTTGTTGGTGCACATAAGACAGCTTTATGGGTACTTGATTGCAAACAGGGAGGGTCAACTTCTGGAAATGAAAGTATCAGCAAGGATAATGGTGGCATGAGCATTAGCAATGGAGCTCTCCCAAAAGAAGAAAATAAAGATGAGATTGCTGAACCCAAAGGACAACTTGTTCAAAAAGAAGAAAGAGTAAAAGGTAAAGTTGGATTCCCAGTCTACTGGAATTATATCACTACTGCATATGGAGGAGCCCTTGTGCCGCTTATTTTGCTGGCACAGATTCTCTTTGAGGTTCTTCAAATTGGTAGCAACTATTGGATGGCTTGGGCAACTTCGGTGACAAAAGGTGTAAAACCTGCTGTTAGTGGATTCGCATTAATGATTGTATATGTAGCTTTGGCTATTGCAAGTTCTTTTTGCATCCTGGCCAGAGCCACACTTCTTGTAACAGCAGGGTACAAGACAGCAACTATACTATTCAATAAAATGCATTTTTGCATTTTCCGCACTCCTATGTCCTTCTTTGATGCAACTCCAAGTGGGCGAATCCTCAACAGAGTAAGTAAGTTTTGCCATGTATTCTCTTTAATTAAGTCCATAAACATTTGCATTGCGTGTGTATTTTTCTCCATTTTTCTGTCTATTAATTCCAACGATAATCAGAAACATTTTGTTCACAGTGATATGTTTCTGCGCTAACAAGCTTCTACAGACCAAAACGCAGTGGATATGCAAATTCCAAATCAAGTTGCGTCTGTTGCATTCTCAGTGATCCGGCTTTTGGGAAGCATTGCAGTGATGTCTCAGGTAGCTTGGCAAGTTTTTATTGTCTTTATCCCTGCAATTGCTGCCTGCATCTGGTACCAGGTAAATCCTTATTTATCACTTAAAACACTTGTTTATATGTCAAATAATCCCTCATTATGTGATGCCTGTTAATGCAACTCCTCATGTGTTTCTTTATCAGCATCTTTTATAATCCTCATTCCCTTCAAAAATTTTATTTTAATATGCTTAACATAAAAGAAATTAAAAGGGCAAAATAAGTTTGTGGTATGCAATTCAACTTTCAATATTTCATGAGTATCAACAATCATCATTTACCATACAGATACAAAGTTCTCACAATTTTGCTGTTTTGCAGCAATATTACATCCCATGTGCAAGAGAGCTTTCACGATTGGTTGGAGTTTGTGAAGCTCTAGTTATCCAACATTTTGCTGAAACAATTTCAGGATCTACAACTATTAGAAGCTTTGATCAACAATCAAGATTCCAAGAAACAAATTTGACATTGACGGATGCATATTCTCGGCCTGGTTTTCATAATTCTGGTGCAATAGAATGGCTTTGCTTCCGCTCGGATATGTTTTCTTCTCTCGTATTTGCATTCTCTTTGTTTTTCTTAATCTCTTTTCCGAAGGGAATTGATCCAGGTTATTAGCTCCTGTCTCATATAGAAATTCATATTTCTTCTCTTTGACAAAGATTTTATATGAGTTTGAAATTCACTTATTCCTTTTGCTTTTCCATTTTTGAAGCCATTGCCGGTTTAGCTGTGACATATGGACTCAATCTAAACTATTTGCAATCTATGGTGATATGGCATATTTGCACTATGGAGAACAAAATCATATCAGTAGAGAGAATACTCCAATACATGTCTATTCCTAGTGAGCCTCCTCTAGTAGTAGATGAAAACTGGCCAGATTCTTTTTGGCCATCACATGGAGAAGTTGCTATTTGCAATTTGCAGGTAATCGATCTTGATTTTTACAATTGATGATTCTGATTCATGTATGGCATTTGATATTAAAGGAAGTGATTTCATGTAGGTCCGGTATGCCCCTCATATACCACTTGTGTTGCACGGTCTGACATGTACTTTTCCCGGAGAGAAGAAAACTGGTATTGTGGGGAGAACAGGCAGTGGTAAATCAACTCTCATCCAAACACTTCTCCGAATTGTTGAACCTGCAGCTGGTCAAATTGTGATAGATGGAATCAATATCTCATTGATTGGTTTGCATGACTTGCAATCAAGACTAAGCATTATTCCTCAGGATCCTACCATGTTCGAAGGGACAGTACGGAGTAACATGGACCCTCTTGAAGAGTATACAGATGAACAAATTTGGGAGGTGGGTCGTTTCTGTTCTAACCATTAACAAAATAATTCTTTATTTGATATATTGTTTCAAAAATTAATAATTTCCAAGAACAGCAACTGCTAAAATATATTGAACGGTTCCAGGCTCTTGATAAGTGCCAACTTGGAGGTGGGATCAGAAAGATAGAAAAAACTAGATTCAACAGGTGTATTCTTACTGTACTTGTTTATTGATTACAAATCTTTTGAACTTTCTGGCATAGTATCTTCAATGTGAATGATCATACCGGTGCTGCAGTTTCTGAGAATGGAGAGAACTGGAGTGTGGGTCAGAGGCAGCTCGTCTGTCTCGGAAGAGGAGTAAAATCCTGATCCTTGATGAAGCCACTTCCTCAGTTGATATAGCTACTGACGATTTAATTCAGCAAATTATTAGGCAGCACTTCTCTGACTGTACAGTTATAACCATTGCACATCGAATAACTTCTGTTCTTGATAGCGACACGGTTCTGTTTCTAAGTCATGTTAAGCATGTTGCTGTAATTCAATAGAATTCCAGCAAATCATTAGAATTATTAAATTTTATGTCATTGGATAATGTTCTTATAGTGTCATAATCAATCATTGTGCAGAACTCATCCAGGAATTCGACGCTCCAACTAGGTTATTAGAAAACAGATCATCGTCATTTGCAGAACTTGTATCAGAATATTCAGCAAGATCAAACTCCAACATGGTTGAAGAATATTAATGCAGTTCATGCTTGGTTTCCACAGTGATTAAGAGCAGTAGAGTGATATTTTAATGTTTTAGATGTGAAATAATTATGTTTTATAAGATAGGTTATTAGAGGGTACTGTTGTCCTTAAACTATTTAAATTTAATTATTAAAATCTCAATATATTTAGTTTTTGAAAAAGAAAAAAAAAAAAAAAAAAAGAAAAGGTGAAGGATCCTTTAAAAAAATCAGATGTAAAAATTCAACTAAATTCAAATTTACTGAAAGAAAATTAAATTTCTTTATGGAGACGCCATGTAAATTCAGAAAAATTCAATTAATTTATTTTTTATAGAAATATTTAATAATAAAGTTTGACAACAAATCCATTATTTTTTTTTTGTGAAATCACAACAAATCCATTGTAATTAATTGCATTCTTCCTTTTAAATGAAAATTAAAATTCCTATGGCATCAAGATTAAAATGACATTATTTTCAATATTTAAAATTATTTTTTCATAAAGAATCTCTTTTCTAAATATCAAAATTAATATTTTTGTAAAATCGAGTATTTTTGGAACGTGATTAGGGGATCTAAACACTAGTCGTTGCTGACTTTAGATGTGTGATTATTAGAAAAGTGTTGGGAAAATCAGATGAGACAATTATTATATATCAATCACACTATCATTTTGTCATTTTCCACATTCATGGGAGACTTATAGTATTGAGCCTAAAAAAAAAAAAAAAGAGTCAACTTTCCGGGAAAATTTCTTGTGATTTTCCAGTAAAAACACGCACAAATATTCTGTGGTTTTTGTTTGATCTTGTACCTCACTCTTGGCTATTTAACTTTCTGTTAAGTCTTGCTGCGACGTTTCCCGCCGAAAAAAAATGGAATTAGCTGATTCAATAAGGAATACGATGGCATCTTTTCTTTCTAATTCACCTTTACTAATGTATTCAGGTACTGATTTTCTAGTCAAACCCATTTTCCTTCGCGGGTTTTCTGGTTCTTTACACCTAGTTTTGTTATTTGTGTTATTAATCTCTTTTGTCTTAAAGAAGTTTAGGATGGGTGATAATGAAGATATTGAAGGGAAGTTTGATAACAACAAGAGTGAATTGCGTTACAAACTCACTCTATTCTGTTGTTTGGGCGTTTCTGTTTTCGATTTTGTCTGGTGTTTGTTGAGCTACTTCTATTGGTATAGAAATGGTTGGTCTGATGATGATGTAGTTGCTCTTTTGGATTTAGCTGTTAGAACTCTGTCTTGGGGTGTACTTTCTGTTTATTTGCATACCCAGTTTTTTAATTCGCCTGGTATTAAGTTCCCATTTCCATTGAGAGTTTGGTGGGGCTTTTATTTTTCAATTTCTTGTTATTTTCTTGTCCTGGACATTGTTCTTTCTAGAAAACATGAGCATGTGTCCTCCCAAGTCCAGTATTTAGTATCAGATGCAGTCTCTGTGTTTTCTGGTTTGTTTCTTTGTTATGTGGGGCTCTTGAAAATCAAGGGCCAAAATACCCTTCTTGAAGAACCTCTATTGAATGATAATTTAAATGGTAATAATTTAGAATTAAATAAATCCAGAGGAGGTGATTTTGTAACTCCTTATTCAAATGCTGGTATTTTCAGCTTTCTTACCTTCTCTTGGATGGGTCCCTTAATTGCTCTTGGTAATAAGAAAACTATAGACCTTGAAGATGTTCCTCAACTTAATAGTGAGGACAGTGTAATGGGGTCATTTCCAATTTTCAAAAATAAACTCGAGTCATATAGTGGTGCTACTAGTGGAGTAACTATGTTCAAGCTTGTCAAGGCATTGTTTTTCTTAGCCTGGAAAGAAATTCTGTATACAGCTTTTCTTGCACTATTATACACAATAGCTTCTTATGTTGGTCCATACCTCATAGATGAGTTCGTTCAATGCCTTAATGGGCAGGAACGGTTTAAAAATCAGGGATATTTTTTAGCTTCTGCATTTTTGGTTGGAATGGTTGTAGAGTGCCTCTCACAGAGGCACTTGTTCTTTAGGGTGCAGCAAATTGGAATTAGGATGCGTTCATCACTTATGGCTATGATCTACAACAAGGGCTTGACCCTTTCATGCCAGTCAAAGCAGGGCCACACTAGTGGGGAGATGATCAATTTTATGACTATTGACGCTGAACGAATTCCTAGGTTTTGCTGGTACATGCATGATTCTTGGCTGGTCATAATCCAAGTTAGTTTGGCCTTATTCATATTGTATAAAAATATTGGGCTTGCATCAGTTGCTGCTTTTGTTGCAACTATTATTGTCATGTTGTTCAATTATCCATTAGGGAGATTAGATGAGAAATTTCAGGACAAATTGATGGAATCTAAAGACGAAAGAATGAAAGCAACATCTGAAATTTTAAGGAATATGAAAATCCTGAAGCTGCAGGCATGGGAAATGAAGTTTTTAACTAAGGTTATTGAGCTCCGAAACACTGAGACGGGATGGTTGAAGAAATTCGATTACACTTCAGCAATTGTCAGTTTTGTCTCATGGGGCGCTCCTACTCTTGTGTCTGTGGCCACTTTTGGCACTTGTGTGCTTATGGGAATCCCACTTGAGTCTGGAAAGATCTTATCTACACTTGCCACTCTGCAAGTTCTTCAAGAGCCAATCTTTAATCTTCCTGACACAATTTCTATGATGGTTGAGACCAAGGTTTCCCTTGATAGAATTGCATCTTTTCTACGTCTTGATGACATGCAGTCTGATGTTGTAGAGAGGCTTCCAAGGGGTAGTTGTGACACAGCAGTAGAAATAGCTGATGGGAATTTCTCCTGGGATTTGTCTTCTCCAAATCCAATGCTAAAAGACATTAATTTCAAAGTTTTCCGTAGTATGAGGGTTGCTGTGTGTGGTACCGTTGGTTCAGGCAAGTCGAGCTTACTCTCCTGCATTTTGGGAGAGGTACCCAAGATCTCGGGGACAGTTAAGCTATGTGGGGAAATGGCTTATGTTGCTCAGTCACCATGGATACTTAGTGGCAACATTGAGGAGAATATATTATTTGGTAAATCAATGGACAGAGAAATGTACGAAAGGATATTGGATGCATGTTCCCTGAAGAAGGACCTGGAAATCCTATCATTTGGTGATCAAACGGTTATAGGTGAAAGGGGTATCAATCTGAGTGGTGGACAAAAACAGAGAATACAGATTGCGAGAGCTCTCTACCAAGATGCTGATATCTATCTATTTGACGATCCATTTAGTGCTGTTGATGCACATACAGGATCTCATCTATTTAAGGTGAATGATTCTCCTTACCAATTCCATTGGACATGGTGCAGGCCATTATTTGTTTCTAGTTACATTCTTTGTGCTATTTTTCTATTCCTTTTTACACATGGCTAAAGGAATGCACTTCTCATAAAGTACATTTTTTTTATCATTGCATTATAGGAGGTTTTGCTGGGCCTATTGAGTTCAAAAACTGTTATTTATGTTACTCATCAAGTCGAGTTCTTACCTGCTGCTGATTTAATTTTGGTGAGTGATTACATTTTTATTCTTCAATGCTTCTGGGATTAATATCTCAACTAATGCAATAATTGGATTCAACCTTCTGATCAGGTCATGAAAGATGGAAGGATCACCGAGGCTGGAAAGTACAATGACATTCTCAATTCAGGGTCAGATTTTATAGAACTTGTTGGTGCACATAAGACAGCTTTATCGGTACTTGATTGCAAACTGGGAGGGTCAACTTCTGGAAATGAAAGTATCAGGAAGGATAGTGGTGGCATGAGCATTAGCAATGGAGCTCTCCCAAAAGAAGAAAATAAAGATGAGATTGCTGAACCCAAAGGACAACTTGTTCAAAAAGAAGAAAGAGTAAAAGGTAAAGTTGGATTCCCAGTATACTGGAAATATATAACAACTGCATATGGAGGAGCCCTGGTGCCGCTTATTTTACTGGCGCAGATTCTCTTTCAGCTCCTTCAAATTGGTAGCAACTATTGGATGGCTTGGGCAACTCCAGCATCAAAAGATGTCAAACCTGTTGTTAGTGGGTTCACATTAATAATTGTCTATATAGCTTTGGCTATTGCAAGTTCTTTTTGCATCCTGGGCAGAGCCATACTTCTTGTAACAGCAGGGTACAAGACAGCAACTATACTATTCAATAAAATGCATTTTTGCATTTTCCGTGCACCTATGTCCTTTTTTGATGCAACTCCAAGTGGGCGAATCCTCAACAGAGTGAGTAAATCTTGTCTTGTATTTTCTTCAATTAGGTCCATAAACATTTGCATTTGCACCACATGTGAATTTTGAAGGCTTCATCAATCATTGTAGTATTTTTCTGCATTTTTCTGTCTCTTTAGTCCAATGAAAATAGAAAGATCTGATTCACATTAATATGTTTCTGCCCTAATAGGCTTCTACAGACCAAAGTGCAGTGGATATGCAAATTCCAAATCAAGTTGCATCTGTTGCATTCTCAATGATCCGGCTTCTGGGAACCATTGCAGTGATGTCTCAGGTAGCTTGGCAAGTTTTTATTATCTTTATCCCTGCAATCGCTGCCTGCATCTGGTACCAGGTAATCGTCATTATCTCTTAAAACACTTGTTTATATGCCAAATAATTCCTCAGCATGTGATGCCTGCTAATGCAACTCCTTGTGTGTTTCTTATACCAACATTTTTTTATTGTCTGCTTATTCCCATTTAAAATTTTTTCCTTTAACATGCTTAACATAAAAGAAATTAAAACAAAAACTTCCAATCCTTTATGAATATTGCCTATTGTTATTACCATACAGAGACAGAGTTCTCGCAATTTTTTTTTTCTTTTTTGCAGCAATACTACCTCCCATCTGCAAGAGAACTTTCACGATTGATTGGAGTATGTGAAGCTCCAGTTATCCAACATTTTTCTGAAACAATTTCAGGATCGACAACTATCAGAAGCTTTCGTCAACAATCAAGATTCCAAGAAATGAATATGACATTGACAGATGCGTATTTTCGGCCGGATTTTCATAGTGCTGGGGCAACTGAATGGCTTTGCTTCCGTTTGGATATGTTCTCTTCTCTTACATTTGCTTTCTCTTTATTTTTCTTAATCTCTTTTCCGAAGGGAATCGATCCAGGTTAGTATCTCCTGTCTCATATAGCTATTCATCTTTCTTTTCTTCGATGGCGATTTTGTGAGCTTGTGATTCACCAATTCCTTATGCTTTTCCATTTTCAAAGCCATTGCCGGTTTAGCTGTGACATACGGACTCAATCTAAACATGTTGCAAGCTATGGTGATATGGAATATTTGTAGTCTAGAGAACGAAATGATATCAGTAGAGAGAATACTCCAATACATGTCTATTCCTAGTGAGCCTCCTCTTGTAGTAGATGAAAACCGGCCAGACCCTTCTTGGCCATCACATGGAGAAGTTGATATTGGTAATTTGCAGGTAATCTTACTTGATTTTTTTCGATCCATGATTCTGATTCATGTTTGGCATATGATATTAAAAGAAGCGATTTAATGTAGGTTCGGTATGCCCCTCATATGCCACTCGTGTTGCAAGATCTCACATGTACTTTCCCTGGAGGGAAGAAAACTGGTATTGTGGGGAGAACAGGCAGTGGTAAATCAACTCTCATCCAAACACTTTTCCGGATTGTTGAACCTGCAGCTGGTCAGATTGTGATAGATGGCATCAATATCTCATTGATTGGTCTGCATGACTTGCGATCAAGACTAAGCATTATT
>CANUEP010204092.1:0-12609 GCA_947857235.1 Jatropha podagrica | reverse complement strand
TGGTAAGGCTTGGATAATGGAAATGGCTCAGTTTGTAAAATCAATAGACAGAAATCATTTGCTCGAAGCTGGTTTAGAAGGATTTTATGGACATTCAACGCCACAAAGGAAGACTCTCAACCCTGGTGTTGAAATTGGAACAGATTTCATTGCTAACAACCGCATTCCAGCCATTCATTTTGCCACACTTCACTCTTATCCTGATCAATGGTAACAAATTATCATCCTTTATATTATATTATTATTATTATTATTATTATTATTATTATTATTATAAAGTAAAGCATCACTTTAATAGCGATATAAATGAGTCAAGCCATATTCGAGAATAACTGAATAAAGTTCTGCGAACTCGGCTTGTTTATACTCTTAATTCCACTTGCAAGATTAGAGATAATTAATTTATTTTTTTTATGTTAAACAGGTTATCCAGTTCTAACAATCAATACCAACTTAGTTTCTTGAACAACTGGTGAATGCCCATATCCAAGATTCACAGTTCATTCTAAAAAAACCAATCCTCATTACAGAATTTGGAAAATCTTGGAAAGATCCTGGTTTTGAGTATGATTTTCCAAAACTCAAAATCTTGGACAAAATTGCCTTTAACAAAAATCATACTCAAAACCCAATTCTTTTTCTTTCTCAGCCTCCTCAATCGATCACCAACCCTCTCAACCAAAATTCCTCAGCTTTCTTAGCTAATAAATTTTAACACAACAAGAAAAAATATAGAATCAGAAGAAACACACAACAAAAAGAACCCATAAATTCCAACAGTAAAAGAACCATGAAAATTAAAAAGAAAATCAACCAAAATCAATTTTTTAATAAAACATGAAGCCAGAACCAAAATCAATTGGACACAACTAAATAAATATATTGAAAGAAAGAAACTTAAGACCCAATTGACTTACCGCACTGCTGGCAAAATCCCTGTTCTAAACCACCAACAATGACCTTAGGAGATTTAGAGCAACTTCAATACTAGTATGGCTTGTAGTTGATGTGTCATGTGAAATAGAATGTGTGAATGATGATATAATTGAATGTTTACTTATGGACAATGAATTTTAAAAAACTTTCTCCAATGCATTAGTTTTGAATATTCTTTTATTCTTTTTTTTCTTTCTTTTCTGGGTTCATAATTTAGTATGCAACCAATTACTAAAAAGTAATAAATATCAACATTGTCTAAGAGATCCTTTAGAAATAGAAGGTGTAGTAGACTATGTCTATTGATTTTCTCGACCACATCAGCTTGACATTCTAAGTAAACATTAGCATTGGAGAACATTTTTCAAAAAATTTTTATATTTTTCTGATATGGCAATTAAATAAGAGCAATCCACGATTGCATTGGAGTTGCTCTTAGAGTGCATGTCATAAGCTTTATGCCTAGAATAATAAGCGTTAGCATCACTCGGATCCACTTTATACCCTTCAACTTGGCATCTGGGCAGTTGCTATTGGCCACCATGAACTTTCTTGGCCGACGCTCCAAAACCAGATAAAGAAGACCCGGTCGTAGACTTAATCGGAGCCCCAACCCTAATTCTTGCATTATCAAAATAGATATTTTTTTCCTAATTTTAACCCATTTATGGACTCAACAGGTGGAGAAAAGGGGCTAGAGAATTTTGTAAAAAGGTCTTAAAGAGTTGGGTACATAGTGAGAGAAAGCAAAGAGGAAGAAGAAAGAGGACAGAGAAACCAAGAAAATGATGAGAGTAGGCATTGATGATGCATTTTGTTTCGATTAAGATAGTATAGAGGTCGAGCGTAGGTGGTACTGCCACTGATGTTGCCATGGAGGGATTGGTTGAGAGGTAATCGATTGAGGAGGTTGAGAAAGAAAGAGAGTTGGGTTTTGAGTTGGATTTCTGTTAAAGGCAATTTTGTCCTTTCACATTTACACTTCACTACTTGATCAAATTTAACGTGTGATGTTATTTGGCCTCCTATTCAGCTTCATTTTTAATATTAATGAGTTTTACGCGTCCTATTCATATTTTTGACAAGTAACATAGGTCACGACATCAGATTAAAAAAAATTAATCAGTTCTGACACTTGATTACATACGTTTTCCGTTGAAATGCTGAAATAAAAAATTTTTAAAAATTCAAACACTAATTTTATAATTAACCCTTTTACGAGGCTTTAAGTTGGGTCAAGCGAAATGGCTATGAAAGGATTGTGTTCAAAACAAATTCCCTACAACTAGTTCAAGCTATGCAACACAGTCATGATGATCCTTCTTACTTTGGTTGCCTGGTTTTAGATTGTAAAGCTATGGTTAAAGAAATTCAGTTTAGTTCAATTACTTTTGTTAAACGGTCAGCAAATAGGATTGCTTATCTTCTTGTAACTCATGTTTATTCTTTGTCTAACCTGAAGGAGTAGGATCCTATCCCTCCTCCTCTTATTATTGATCCTTTTTTACATGATTTACGTCAATGAAATCTACAGTTTTGCCTTAAAAAAAAACTGAGTAATGATATGTATAGCGTCGTAATTATTTATCTTTATATTTCTTTGAAAATGTATTGAATTTATGATGTTGACTTGCTACATATATAGGGTAACATAGACACAGTTTACCATTTTCTCAATTACAATACATAATTTTATACAAAGGGAAACGTAAAACTCAAAGAAAATTATACATAAAACTAGTACTGTCAAAACGAGTCCAAGTACGCGGATAGTCCCTGATTGTCTGTAATTTATTCAGATATGGACAAAAAAATTGAGGCCCGTTTTAAGATAGGCTTTTTTTTTTAACCCGACTAGTACTGTCAAAACAGGCTTAAGTCTGCGGGCTGGGCCGAATGAATTCACGATGCTCGCTTTAGAATAATATATATGTGCATATCATAAACTTTTAAAATAAAAAGGGGAATAAGCCTAATGGAAACCATGCTAAACAAATTTTTAGTGGTTTTATGTTCTATTTTTGGAGGTGTTTCCTTCTTCTTTTTTTTTCCATATCAAGGCCCTTTGAATGTACATACAAAATCAATAAAAATTTAAGAAAGTAGTAAAGTTAAAAAAAAAAAAAAAAAAGGAAAAAAGATGGATTTTCAAAATAGACATGTTTAGGCTTGTTTGTGGGCCTGCAAAGACTGGGCCGAACTTTAATATTAAATGCTCGTTTTTTAACCAGTTTTTTTTTGGATCAGTCCATTTTGGGATCGAACCCGTGTAAAATTTAATAATGGAGGAAAAAATAATAAAATAAAATAAATATTCAATTAAATATTGACTTTAATTGTAAATATTTATTTTATCATATAACTTGAAATCTTTTACAACTTCAAAATATTACTCTCATAATCTCACTCCACACTTGCACACACCTTCACAATTTCACTCTATTGTTTTGTTGTTGAGTGCTTTTCCTTCATGTCATAGTCTATTTATACGTAAGAGAGGAACAAATTGAATAGCTAAGAATTTACTAAATTGTCCACCAAAATAAATGGCAAAAAATTTACCAAATTATTAACCAATTAGTGGTGATTTTAACATCCTGTGCGGCTTGGGCAGGACCGGACAGCCGGTTTTTACGGGGCTAATAAAATGACTATAAATGAAATGAAATAGATCAATATAACAATTAATTAACAAAATCAAATGCCATGAAAGATGTACATCAATTACTCACATGTACAAGTCAATCAATTTGCCCTCCCCACTTCTTTTCTCATTGGATGGCTTTTTATCACATTTGAAAAAATTATTTGTTCTAAAATACATGTCACGTTTATAATTTAAATGAATAATAAATTTTTTTTCTTTATTTATCCTTTTATATGGTCGGTATTTAATGGTTTTTTTATAAATTATATATCAAATTAAGAGTAATATAATCAATTTATCACGACTTATATAAATTTGATAATTTTCTTAAGAGGTATGAAATTTTAAATGTGACAAATATTATGAAATGAAATTACTATGGATTATTTTTGAAGTAAAAAAAAAAAATCACCTAAATAGGTTTTCTCACAAAAATGTTTTAATTTGAATCAGAATAAAAGTTGAATAGCTTAATGTTCAAAAGGTTAATAGGCTAAGCTCAATAAATTTTAGGCCTAGAAACGCATTTTGCAGAATTATATTATACATGTGTTAAAATAACAACTTAAAAATTTAAATATCGTATGTATATATTATATAAAAATATCTAGATATTGTTAAAAAAAAAAAGAAATATCCAGATATTTTATATAAAAATCTAGATATTATATATATATATATATATATATATATATATATATATATATATATATATATATATATATATTTTTTTTTTTTTTTGGTAAAAAGATATTATAAATATCCGAAAAGACTCGGATAATATTTTGTCTTTTACTTTTGTCGATGGGTTTATGCGATGAAACCCACAAATAGGCAGAGATAGTGAAATGCTGCAAAATTTCTCCTTGGTTTTAATCAATAAAATTATATTCCGCTAAGTCCAGATGCTATCCTATTTATTGCACTATCTTATCCAAGTTCTAAAGAACAAAAGTTGTTCAGAGCCGCAGATGACGAATATCAAGATTGAAATAATTTCCGAAAGCTTCATTCCACCCTCTTCACCAACACCGCCCCACCTTAAAACCTACAAAATCTCTTTGCTCGATCAATTTCATCCATCTGGGTATTACTCCATCATTCTTTTATATCAAAATTATTTCGAAGAAGCAAACGTTATTACCCAAAGATCATTCTTGTTAAAGCAATCCTTATCTGAATCTTTATCTCGATTTTATCCATTTGCTGGTAAAATTAAAGACAGATTTTCCATTGATTGTAATGATGAAGGTGTATGCTACGTAGAAGCTACATCAAACATTCCTTTATCTCAATATCTCTATCAACCTGATCTAAGATCTTTCAACATTTTGGTGCCAAATGTAATTCCTGAGTTGGAAATTCCTCTTGGATCTCCTGTTGCTTTGATTCAAGAAACCACCTTTGCTTGTGGTGGCTTTACCATCGGCATATATATTTCTCACATGGTTTGCGATGCATACGGTTTGGCTTTGTTTCTGAAAGACTGGGCAGCTACTGCATCTAAATCACCTTGCAAACCCCCTTTATTGGATGGAGAATCCATTTTTCCACAATATACTGCATTTTCAAGAGACGTGGGTTCTGTGACTCCGAACTTCCCTTTTTCAAAAACAGGCAAGCTCATCGGAAAAAGGATTGTGTTTAACGAATCTGCCATTGCCAATCTCAAAGCAAAAGCAACTTTGAACAACATTAATAATCCTACCCGCGTTGAGGTGGTCATTGCAATTCTTGTCAAACGTCTCCTGGCTTCTTTCAAAAGTAAAACTGGTATCGATAAACAACTAGCACTAAAATATGCCGTGAATTTGAGACAAAAAGGGGAGCCGCCATTACCAGAAAATTTAATGGGGAACTTTGTAAGGGAGGTAGGTATAGTATTCACATCCAAGGAGGAGTTGGGTGAATCAGTTAATCATCTAAGAGAGGCAATAAAAAGAATGGATAATGATTTCTTGAAGAAGATAAAAAGTGGAATTGGAGGTGAAGAAGGATTCGTCAAGGGTTATAATGCAGCGAAAGAGATAGGGGATTTGTTATTTACTGGTCCGACATGTGGAAGTGAAGTAATGGAGTTAGCTTTGTGCAGTAGCCATTGTAATTTTGGTATATATGAGCTTGATTTTGGTTGGGGAAGGCCGATATGGGCAGCTTATGCTTTGCCGCATTTGGCTGATGCCGACAAGCCATATATGAATGCGATTCTATTGACGGATACAAGAATGGGTAAAGGAGTAGAGGCATGGGTATTAATGGGCGAAGATGTCTATGATTTTTTAGATAAAGACAAAGAGCTTTTTCAATATGCTTCCATTGACCCATCTCCAGCTATTATTATGAATAAATTATAATAATAAAACATAAAGCATCATTAATGTATTTCCTTTTTTTAGAATAATTTATTTCTCTACCTGAATGTTGAATTAATGATATTAGAAAAGTCAGCATGTATGTATTGGAGTTCAATAATATTATTTGGCATTTTTACATGTATTAAAAAATCTATGTGTGTGTGAGTGAAGGGGGAAATATTATAAATGCGCCCTGTGTTAATACAAAGCCATTGCTTGTTTGTTGCATAACTGTTCAACAATTTTCTCATCAACGATGAATCTATTATTTGCGCATTCTCTAATTTTTCTTCCTTCCAGGTCGCCATTAATTACAGACACTCTTAATAATTACGTGAAAAGGTCTGATTTCCTCTCTCTCTCTCTCTGTCTCTATCTCTATCTTTATTAATTTATTACATCAAATGTATCCCATTTTTGTTTAAGTTTCTCGGAGAAAAAAAAAAAGGTTTCATCGAAACGCCCTGATTAAAAGAAAATCAATTTATTTTGTTTAATTAATCATTCATCAGGAACATTAATTGTTTATGTACAGATATCATGTTAGAATCTCACACATTACAATCTCATGGAGTTAAGGTGGTAAAAATACACATGCATGATTGGTTAATTCTTCTATTACTTGTGGTGATTGATGGCTTTTTGAACATTATTGAACCTTTTCACCGCTATGTTGGCAAAGGGATGATGACAGATCTAACATACCCACTTAAACCTAATACAGTGCCGGTTTGGGCTGTTCCTGTATGTATTATTCTCTGCCAATTTTGCTTCTATTTTAATTATCAATCGTAATATTGAATTCCCATTAATCATTTGTTTCTTCTAAAATTTTTATGTTAAAGAAAAATGTTCTTGATGATTTTTGTCTCCTGTTTGGATAGATTCTTGCTGGAATTTTGCCATTAGCTGTCATATCTGCGTACTATTATTATAGAAAGGATGTTTATGATTTTCACCATGCAATTCTGGGTATTTCTCTATCCTTAATCCACTTTTCCATTTCCCAGTTAAATCATTTAGGATGAATATATAAAATTAATTAGAAGTTAATAGCTAATAATTGTGTTGTTACATGCTCAGGCCTGTTGTTTTCTGTTCTTGTAACTGGAGTTATAACCGATGCTATCAAAGACGCTGTAGGCCGACCCAGGCCTAACTTCTTTTGGAGATGTTTTCCTGATGGAAAGGAGGTAAAATATATAACATGCTCCATTTTCATGTTCTTTAAATAAAAATTGGAAAAATGAAGTAATTTTGTAATATTGTTTGATTTGCAATCTCCTGCAGGCATTTGATCCTATTACGAGGGATGTTGTTTGTCATGGAGATCCTCTGGTTATAAAAGAAGGATATAAAAGCTTCCCTAGTGGGCATTCTTCATGTAATTAAGTATAAAACTTCCAATTTATAAAAATTATAAACAGTAATCAAGATAATAACAATTATCATTTCAATAATGCAGGGTCCTTTGCAGGTCTAACATACCTAGCCTGGTATATATCGGGGAAACTACGAGTTTTTGATCGTCGAGGGCATGTAGCTAAGTTGTGTATTGTACTGATTCCGGTTCTAATCGCCGTTCTTGTCGCAATTTCTCGTGTTGATGATTACTGGCATCACTGGACTGATGTTTTTGCTGGAGCTCTTATAGGTTTCTGCCATTACATTTGGTGTTCAATGATTCATTTCTTTAGAGGGCAAAGTTTTATTTATTTGTTTGTTTGCATCTAATGCAGGAACAGTTGTAGCCGCATTTTGTTACTTGCAATTTTTTCCTTTCCCGAATGATACAGAAGGTATTATACATCTCGATTAGACTTACCTAAGTTCCTTGTATCACAACTTTTGATTTAGGATAATTTGCTGATGTATTTTGACATTGAGATTGTAGGTTGGGCGCCTCATGCATTTTTTGCAATGTTGGCAGAGAAAAATAGAGTTGAGGGCTCTGATAGAAGAAGTAATTCTGTTCGAATGCGAGGAATGTCGACAGACATAGAAACTGCTTTCATGGCTCCGGATGGCTGCGAAACAAATAAAGCCCTCTCTGATTAATTAAAATTAAGTTAAACAGAAAGCAAGAAAAATTGACAATTTAATTTATTAACAGAGTCAAATATAAATGTAAAAGATGTATATCAATTCTTTTATTGCATGTAATTTTACTGTGGTCAAATTCTTTGCAAGGGGAAATTGAAAGTCTAACTGTCGTATAGAATATTTTCTTGTCACAAACAATCATTATATATGTTTTTTATGCCAGAATTGTCCGATTCAAAATCGTGAGCCGGACCGGCACTAAAATTTACGTAAGTTTGAAAGCCTTTGAAGCCCATAGTAAGTCTAAACTATGAAAATCTATCTTCGTAGCATCTAACTTTAGAAATAGTAAGTTCATATTATGACATTATTCAAATATCAATCAATTATCAATACTGACCCAGCTTCAATATCATATATAAATCATAGCACGGACCTGTATTCATTTAATAAAACTATATTTTTATGCATAACTCATAAGTCATAATATAATCAAATAATTCACGTCGTATATTCTTTAAATTTCTAAAAAATACTCTACAGGTTATTTATGAATGGCTTTTACATAACCAAATGTAAATTTATCATCCTATCTACGGAACCAAATAAAATACTCAGAATATTCAAACACAATACTTAGTCTATATACTAACATTTTTCAAGCTGAAATTAAATACTATATCTCTTTGGAAAAAAAGGAAGAGTTTTTATTAATTAACAATACCTCTACCGCCTGACACAATCAAGTAGAATATTTTTTAAATTTATTATGAACACTCGTTCAATCAAACATATGTCAATAATGGCACCCATAAGTAATAACAATTATAATACACATCAAATAGTTGTTAGTCAATGAAATCATCTTATTAGGATCATACGCTCCCCAACCGCTTTAATATCAATCATATAACATAATCTCATGATCCTGTGACTTGTGCACCGAGGAAGTTCACTCCTATTCTGGCGAAATCATAATAAGATAAAAATATTTTTAATAAAATAATTTTTTTTACAAAAATATTTTTTCGTGACACAATATCCTAATCCGGAGTGCACAAGGGGTGTCACTCTCACCCCTTATGGCGCACTGTCGGCATTCTCACCATGCCCGTGCTCTCAACCCAGATGATTCACATCGTTCTAACTTCACATAACAATCACATTACATTTAATTCAATAGCTCAATTAATACAATAAATCATATGCAACATATGAATGTAATCAAAATTGTAATCTCAATAAGATAAATAATAGTGATAATATAATAATAATGAAGGTAAGAACTGGATATTGATTATATATAAAATTTTATAGGGTGTATGATATATGAGATGCGTGTATGCAAATGGTGACATGCACAATTTATTATTACTTACAGTGATAGCAAAATAATTTAATTCTACTTTGAATTTTGATTTGGAAGAGCAGTGAAGAAACTCAGTCGATCTAAAAGACACTTAATAAAGGGAGATATAATCAGACAATGAATCTCTTAATTAAAAGATTTAAAAAATTAATCTAATAAACATATTTGCTTATTTTTATCTATTTGTTTAAATTTCAACTCCTATTTGAATTTTTGCAACATATGCCTTAAAATATAACTGCCTATTTATTTTAATAAAACCACTCACTATAGTTAGTAATTTCTCTTTACACAACAAATTTATCGGTTAATTAATTATTTATTTCAATTATCCAACCTCCAAAATAACAATTTATAATTAACCCTCAGTATTTAATTCATAATAAACCCTGAATAGATTATAATATTCTATATTAACCTCAAATTTAACACTTCTATCAACTCATCACATCCTGTATTAATAATATAATTCACCACCAATATAATTCACATAATATAACATTAATTTCATAATAGTTACTAATTACCACTAAATAATTCATTTTACTTAATTTGTTTTCAGTCCAAATATCATTCAATTATTTAATTTATTTACCTTACTAGATTCTCAATAATCACAAAAATATATTCCTATATTTAATAATTTAATTCCTTAATTCTAATATCCTCAAAAATATATTTACATTCCCAATTGTAAATTAACACCAACAAGCAATGATTTCTTAATAACATAATCCATTCTTTTTTATTGTTCAATTTCAATATTTTAATTCAAATCAAAATATACCAATAATTCCACCATTTATTTCTCAACATATATTTAATAAATTTTATCAAAAATTCATCCTTATAATAATTACCATCAAATTCCTTAAATTTATTTAATAACATAAATTATTTTAATTAATCAAATCCTTTCTATCTAAATCCATTTTCACTAATCTATATTTTAATTAATCAATGATCCTCTAATTTATCTTACACCTAATTTAATTTAATTCTACTAAATGATTCTCTACAACTTGTTTTCAATTTAACCAAACCTTATTAATCCATTCCACTCCAAAATAATCATAATTAACTAAATTCATTAATAATAATTCTAATATACCTAAACCTTAACAATATATCCATTTTTAACATAATATAATCTTAACTAATTAAAATCTTTAAAGCTTCTATAATTAATATATTTTAGTACTAACATCTATTAATCCTTAAACTTAATAATTCATACAATATTACTTATTTCAATTTTACTCAACCAAATAATCAATTTATTATTTATCGAGATCCAAAATTAATTAGACAAATTTTCACAATCACATACTATTAACAATAATTAATCTCTAACTAATTAAAATTCTATAATCAATTTTTAATTTATTAATTCTCATAATAACTAAATCAACTACCAAATAGTATATTACTCCATACTAAAAACAATAATCATAACCAAAATTAACCAACCTCCCTTAATAACAAAATCATTCCACAAAATATTAAAATTTAGCTAATTAATTTCTGAAAATTAGTTTTCAACCAAATTCTCAAATTAACACTTAATAGACTATAATTATCTAAAATCCTTTAATATTGCTATAAAAATTCTGTAATTGAGTTATTTATTTAGTCCAACCCAATATTTATCTTTAATTAACACCAATTCCTCAACCAATTTATTTTATCAAATCCTATAATTAATTTAAATCTTTTAACTAATAAAAAATTTCCACTACTTCATTAGGTGATAACAAATGGATGTCCAAGTCAAGATTTTCAAATCCAATTGCTAAAAATATTCTCCAATTAATTCTCATCGAAATATTATTTATTTCTACATAATTCTTAAATTTGCTCTTTAAAAATAATTCTTCAAATTTCTTCAATTAATAAAATGCATAATTCACTATTCACTAATTATCTAAATTTCCCAAATAAATTCATATCTTATTTTCTATCCACCAAAATCATGCATACTTGCTCTAAAAATATTAAATAAAATATAAAAATAAATAGTAATTTTTTTAGACCGAAATGATATTGATTTCCGGATAGGTGATACCATTCATAGACCGATAAACTATTATTCACTAATAATTTATTGCTTAATCAATCATAAAAAATTTATATCTTAACTTAAATTAATTAAGACTAATCATATAAAGCCTAATTAACTCAATGAATATTAATTATACTCAATATCATTCTAGGGTCCAAACTGTAATGGTCCATTTTTCAGAGTCTTTTTCGGTGTCGGTAATAGTGTTTACCGGCCTGTGAATAGTACCATTAGTCCGGGACTCAGTATTATTTCGGTCTGAAAAAATTACCACATGTGTCTAATATTATAATTAATATTTTTGGAGCATGTTTGCATGATTTAGATTGATAGACAATATTTTGTAAATATTTTCAGAGAATTGCGGCAACTAGGGAATATTATTTTTATTGTGGTATATTGAGAAATAAATAGTGAATTATTTTTTAGGAGATAATTTAATTAAATTGAGGAGTTAAATAATATTTGAAAATGAATTATTTGAGAAATATTTGAAGTCATTGGATGAAATTACCTAAGACTTGATCATGACCATCGATTTAGCATAAACCAAGGAAACAAAGTTTGAATTTGCTACTTAACCCATCAACACCTTCTCTCTCCTTCCATCTCCATCTTCCACGCCAACTTCAAGCTCTCCTTCTTCTCCATTTTCTTTCATTTTTCCACCACAAATCACTACCAAATAACCTAATTAAATCATAGAATCTTAATTGAACCATAGTAATTAATTAGTAGAAGGTTGAATTTCGAGTTCTTAAGCTTTGGATTAGAAGTTGCCATTAAAGGAGGTAAGTTGTAAATTTTGGTTTTGTAATTTATTAAGTGTAATTCTAGGATTAGCCATGGAATCTATGCATTAAATCATGCTCTTTCATTTTCTTATGAGTAATTTTAGGTTTAATATCTTTTTCTCCTACTTTGAAGATGTTGGAGAACCCTCTAGCAAAGGCAAGGAGAAGGTCCAAGAATAGAGATTCTAAGCTTCTTTAAGCTTGTTTGAGAGGTTAGTGCTTTACTATTTCAATTTCTCTTTCATTTTTTTTAAGTTGTAAATTTTGAGGTTTTGAATGATTTTTGATAAATTTGTGAATTGTGTTGGGAATTGATGTTTTCAATGTTTTAATATGATTTTATATGATTTTTAAGCATATGTAAATGCTTGAATAGGAAGAGGAACTTCTCCTCCCTCTCCCCT
>CANUEP010204079.1:0-29461 GCA_947857235.1 Jatropha podagrica | reverse complement strand
ACCTTTCTTTCATAATGCCTTCATTAAAAATACTAATTATCAACTTAAAATCACTCTTTAAAATCATTAAATCCATTTCTTTGAATGCTTAACCATAAAACCCAATTTACCATTTCAAAACATTCTTCAAGTCATGAAAATACTTACACATTGAAATTCAAATTGAAGCTTTAAACCATCACAAAATTACTTATTAATAAGCTCATTTAAATTAAAATCAAGCTTGAAAATCAAAGAAACACAATGACCCTTAACCTTACCAAGGTTCGGCCTCTCTTCCAAATCAATGAGGAAATGACTTTTTTCCAAATTAATTTCATAAATCATAAGGAAACACATTTCAAAACTCTTTCAAGTTCAAATTGAGCATAAAAATCAAAGGACACAAAGTGTCCTTCACCATGAGTGGTTCAACCACTCTTAATTAGAGGGGAAAGAGATGTTTTCTTTCCCTTTTAAGCATCCTTCCATGCTTAAGTATCATGGATATTCACATTAACACATCCAATTACCCATTCTCTAACACATTTCACCAATTTTCCCAAAATCAATTAAAAACCTAAAAATTACAACTTAAAGGAAATGAAGTAGTAGTGCACGAACCTCTCAATTAAGCTTAAACAAGCTTAGAAGACTCTACTCCTTAGCCTTCTCTTTGCCCTTTGAGGATGGTTCTCTAACCTCTTCAAAGTAGGAGAAAAATTCATCACAATAAAAAATTTACACACAAGATAGATGGAACATAATTTAATGCATTAGTTTCATGTCTAATCCTAGAATTCTACTTATAAAATCACAGAACCCAAAAATCACAACCTATCTCTTCAATGGTAACTTCAATTCTCAAGCTTAGAGACTCCAAATTTTAACTTCTGCTACTTAGTTCTTAAGGATTAATCACAATTCTTTAGTTTAATTAGGTAGTTTGGTGGTAATTAGTGGTAGAAAAATGAAAGAAAATGGGGAAGCAGAGAAGAAGAAGTTGGCATGGAGATGGTAGAAGGAGAAGAATAGAGAGATGTTGTTGATGAGGTGGTTGGTAACTTAAGTAGCAAAGTCAAACTTTGCTTCCTCATTTTATGCTAAATCAAGAGCTATGATCAAGTCCTAGGTAATCTCATTCAATGGCTCTAAATATTCCTCAAATAATTCTCTTATAAATATTATTTAACTCCATAAATTAATAAATTAACTCTACAAAAATAATTCCTCATTTATTCCTTAATATACCACACTAAAAAAAAAAAACAAATTCATTAGTTGCCGCAATTCTCCAAAAATATTCATGAAATATTTTCTACCCACCTAAATCATGTAAACATGCTCCAAAAATATTAATTAACATATAAGACACACTTAGTAATTTTTCGGACCGAAATATACCAAGTCTCGGACTGATGGTACTATTTACATACTGCTAAATCACTATTACCAACACTGCAAAAAACTCTGAAAAATGGACTATTACAAGGCAAGTAATTAAAATTTTAAAATAAAAGTTTTGAGAAAATTCCTACAGAAGATTCTTAAGAGTTTTCCCTAAAAATCGACTTACCACACAAAGAAAACCAACATACTTCCAATATTTACTCCTCCAAACCCCAAACCTCCAAATCAGATCAATGGACCACACAACACTTCTATATAATCACATCAATTATCTTAAATTCTATCCTAACAAATATCATCAATTCAAGAAATAATTGCTAATGTTCATTCATTTAAAATGTACATATAGATAAAACATTATAATTAGTCTCAAATCTCACTGATTTATAAATTAATATTTACAATCCCAAACTCTTTGTAATATTTCAATACATGCCATAATTTACATCCTAATACATATCCTACCAAAAATAAGGCTTTCTTTCTGACGCTACGCCCTTGTTCTTCAAGTAGCAATCATCACTCTTAACCTGCGCATGATAGAAACTAACGCGCTGAGTGGAAACTCAGTGGTGCTAAAAGAATACTAGAACATGTCTCATATAGAATGCTTGGAAATAAATCATAAAATTCGGATTATATTGAAAATACTTAAAACATAAATCATGTGAAAACTTCACCATAAGTTAACAAAAATTATAAGTATATCAAATGTTCATTTAAAGAGAAACACATTTCCATGCTTTCAAATAAAACATAGCAACTGTATACTTTTTTTCTAGGATTAAAAACATATATTTCATTACTTTTACCATATCTTTGGGGCTCAGCTATACCAAGAGAAACAATAGTAGATTCGATTCCGTATCATAACATGTTTGGCCTTAGGTCGCCAGTCATAACATAAAGGCATTAAAGCCTACTTATACATAATAAGTGCGTCTGCTTAAACATAAGGCATCCAGAGTCTAGCATATGATCATAGCTCATATCATATCATAATGACATTAAAGCCGAGCATGCTCATCTTACATAAATGAACAATATCATACCACATTTTGACCAAGCACATATGGGCCCAAAACAAATCCATTTCTTTATAAATAATCTTATTTCTTATTCATAATTCCTTAGCAAAACATTTCATAACTTAATACTTACTATTTCAAAATCACTTAACTTACAACTTGTAAATACTTATCAAATCTTTCTTATGTTCCAAAACAAAATCATATATCTTTAATACACATACATACATAACTTAAAATACTTGGAAATCAATGTTCAGAAGACAAAACACATGCCTTATCACCTTAGGGTGGTTTGGCCTCTCTAGGAAATCAAAAGGGGAAAAAAGTCCCCTTTCGTAAAACACCATGTTTTAAGCTAAAAATATTTAGTTAAAACATTGAAACCTTTTCTTAATACATTTAGTCTTACAAACTGATTTACTCATTTAAAGTTTTCTTTAAGTCTTGTAAAATGTTTAAACATTAGAATTTAATGGTAGTGATTTAAACCACCTTTAAAACACTTAGCAATTTACTCATTTAAGTTAAAAATTCACATGAAAAACAAAGAAAACCCAAGGCCCTTTCACCTATGCTAGGTTCGGCTTCTCCCTCAAATGAAAGGGGAAGATGCTTTCTTTTAAATTAACCTTATTTACTCAAAGACAACCCCACTCAAAACCGCACTAAAATCAAAGAACATGAAAACATGAAATAAAAGTTCATGCCCTTCCTCCTAAGAAGGTTCGACCAAGTGAAGGGGAAGGAGAATGGAATGTTCCCCTTCTCATTCAAGCATTTCATTATGCTTGGAACACACAGAAAATAATGTAAAACCAATCAAAAAATCAATTCCCCAACACAATTCACAAAATCATAAAAAAATCATTCAAAACCTTAAACTTGGAAACTTAAAGAAATGAAAAGAGAAAGAAGATATTAGTGCACTAACCTCTTAATCAAGCTTTAAGAAGCTTGAAAAGCCTTACTCTTTGGCTTTTTCCTTCCCTCTGATGGAGGGTTCTCCCACTTCTTCAAAGTTGGAAAAATACCCATTAGAATCAAGAAATGATTTAAGATGAGAATGGAGCATGATTTAAAGCATAATCTAGCATATAAATGCGATGAATTCCTTAATTAAATCATTAAAATCAAAAATCACAACTTACTTACTTGGGTAGTAACTCCAAATTCCTTAGCTTCTAGCCACCAATTTCCATTTCTTCTATTTATTTCTTCAGGTTTATTCACTAATCATTGGTTTAATTCATGAAATTTGAGGTAGTTTGGAGGTAGAGAAAATGGAGGAAAATGGAGAGAAAGTTGGCGTTGGAAAGGTGGAGAAGAAGATGGGTGAATAGTGTTGATCAGTGGTAACTTTAAGTAGAAATGTCAAACTTGACTTCTTAGGTTTATGCCAAATGAATGGCTATGATCAAGTCAAGGTATTCTCATCTCATGGCTCTAAATATTCATAAAATAATTCTCCTCTGATTATTATTTAACTCCATCAACTAATTAAATTAATTCCACAAAAATAATTTCTCAATTTTTCCTTAACATACTACACTATAAAATACTATTCATTAAATGCCTTAATTGTCCAAAAATATTCATGAAATATTTTCTATCCACCTATATCATGCAAACATGCTTAAAAAATATTAAATAAAATATTATACATGTATAGTAATTTTTTCGGACAAAAATAATACCAAGTCCCAGACCGATGGTACTATTCACAGATCGGTAAATCACTATTACTAACATATTAAAAGACACTTAAAAATGGAATGTTATAGGCGGCTTCCATGACAGAGGGAGAGAGAGGCTATGGTGAGAAGAAGAAGAAGAAGAAGTAGAAGAAGGGGAAAGAGAATGTGGTGTTGCCCAAGAGAAAAGAAAGAAGCAAAAAGAAAAAAAATAATGTTGCTAGGGTTTGCTAGAAGACTCTAGACCATTCTGTTTTGGTTCGAACTAGTTTGATCTGATTCAATAAATCGACTTGGTTTTCAATTGATTTTTAGCAAACCAAATGGATTTACGGGTCCGATTAACTATTACGTGGCTTAAATTTAATGGCTAAAATTTTAGAATTAAAATTTAAATGAATATTTTCTAAATTTAAAATTTCTGGATATTTCACAAAATTACACCAAATTAACCAAACTAAACCATAATTAAGTAATTAAAATTGATGAAATAAGCTTAGAAGTTGATATTTGGTGTTTATATTCAAAGGAATTGGGAGATTTTTTCTATTCAAAGGTTTGAGAACCTTCCTCCAAAGACAAAGAGAATAAGATTTGAGGTTTTTAAGCTTGCTTAAGCTTGTCTTTAAAGGTTAGTGCGACTATATATTTTATTTTCCCTTTATTTTCAAGTTTCCAATTTATAGGTTTTATGTGAATTTTTGAGATTTTGTATGACTTGTTTAAATTATTAGTTTTGGATATTTAAATGTGATCTTGGGTGATAAGTAAGTGTGTATACATGTTTGGTTGAAAAGGAAAACTCCTCCCCCTTCCTTTGATGATGTTTTTTATGGTTTTAGTTGGTGGAAAAATCAGTTGAATTGAAAACTATCTTAGAAGATTTTTCCTACAACTTATAGAAAGCTTAAGTGTTGTAAAGACGAGGTTTGTGATTATTTGATTTTGAGAAGGGTTTTAATAGTTTTATAGAGTGTTTTTAGCTTTGAAATGATGGTTATGTGAAGAAGGAAAATCTTCTTCCTTTATGTACATGAGGAGGCCGAACCACCCTAGGGTGGTAAGGCTTGATTTCATTTCTTTTAAAGCTTGATTTAAGTTCTTATATGTTGTATTAAATATGTATTTTGAATATGTAAGTTTTAAATTTTATAAGTATGCGTAGACGCTCAATTTTTGCCCCAAAACTAGACTCAGTGATGATAACTTGTATCGCTAAAGAAAAGGTTGAAGCATTGTTCTGTGTATCTCGTTCAGAGAGTGCATTCGCCTTCCACAAGTATACGAGTCGTACAAGTAGTAACAAAGTTTATCGTCCCATAGAGATTGGGGAATAGGCTATTAATTTGTTATATTCAATAATTATTAGGAAGACTAAAATTAAATGGAATTTGAATTAAACTGCAATGCAATTAAATTAAATAAATTTAAATTAAAATAAGCAAGTGGAAATAATGAAAAATTAATTCAACAAATAATTATAGAGTTGGTCTAGTTATGGAGTCTCTATTTATTCTTGGTGCAAACTCTGAATAATTAATTTATGGTGTCCAGATTCCTCTTTTGAGTTTAAATGGACCGCTACAACCATATGACATCTACTTTCGTAGCTTAACATGATTAAAATGTTATGTCAATTCCTGAAGGAGAACTAACCTAAAGTATCCAAATTCCTCTTTTGAGTTTAAATGGACAATTAAAATTATACATTTCTACTTTCGTAGCCTAACATAATTTTAATATACTAAGCTGGTGTTAATTCTTTTGTCCTTAGACAACCTAGCCTATTTCTAGGTCTAGAAAGAAATTCTAAGTTTAATATGTGAGATCTGACCTAAATTGTCACCCTTTCAGTCTGTTTAAATAGATGTAACATCATGTAAATATGGGATCCTGACATATTCACAGGCATTAAGTTCAACATATTAAATCAGAAATTAAATATTCAACATAAATAATTTAGCTTAGCGTTATTACAAATAATTTAGCACAAATAAAATTCACAAAAGGAATAAAAGCCATAGATAATAAATTTGGGGTTTTTTAATTGGTTGCCATTGAGTTGTTCCACGTCCAAGCTTGGCTAACGGCTTTCCTCTTCTTTTCTATTTGTAACAATGCTAATTAAACCTATTGACTCTCTCTCTTTATTTTTTGCTAAAATGTGATTGGTCACTTATCCCTCTCCTTCTTCCTAATGGCAACAAGTGCCAAAGAAGAGTTCGAAATGTCAAACCCCATAGATTTCTTTCATTCTCCTTTATATAGACTTTTCTTCCTTTCTCCTCATTGGTCCATATCATCTCCTTGTCCACTTGCTCAACTTGCATCTATAAAGGCTATCGCCATCGCCCATGTGAAGAAAAGAAAGTAATAAAATAATCAGATGCATCTGAACCAGGTACGTTGTTTCTCCAAAATGTTGCAATTTTGGTTCAAGTGATTTGTCAGAAGATCATTTCAAAGGTTATCTTATCTGGTCCAAGTTCTTCCACATTGCTTTCTTCATTGCTTAGGCTAATTGGTGAAGTCTTTGATTAGCCTTTATTTCTCCACGTCCTCCATGTCAACTTGCACAACTTGATCCTACCAAGCTGCTCTCCACCATGCAAAAAAGTGAATATAAAAGATTGAAGGAGATTGCTCACATGGCTGGATACAATGCTCCTGTCAAAGCTGCAAAATTTCGATTCAAATGATCTAGCAGGAGATCAGAACGCGTTGACTTCAACCACTAGAGGAATTGTCCGCTTTAGATCAAGCCAATTCCATCCCATACTAGATCGGCAAGACCCCCATAATTTTGTCCTATTGTTGAAATGGGAACTTCCTAGGAGGTCAACCATCCTAAGATTTCTGTCAAGCGAGCACGCTTAACCCTAGAGTTCTTCCAACTCTTGAGCCATTCCACCAAAAGGCGCCTTTGATGATTAGTTACCCCTTTCCAATATATGATTTGATTCATTCCTGTGTCCCACATTCCACTACCCTAGCTAGTCTGCCATCCTAGAAGATTGCCAGGAACCCTCTCTACCTGTCCTCTTAGAATTGCTTTGCCGGGTCAGGATATCATAGACCCACCAACTTTCGTGTGGTTCATCCTTGAACCATATATCTACTGGAGGGGGTCAGACTCTGATACCAAATTGTAATGCCCTAACTCCAACCACATGCCCTGACTCCAACCACTAAAAAAATTGTCCGCTTTGGATCAAGCTAGTTTCATCCCACACTAGATCATCAAGACCCACACGATTTTGTCCCGTAGGTGAAATGGAAACTTCTCAAGAGGTCACCCATCCTAGGATTTCTATTAAGTGAGCACGCTTAACCCTGGAGTTTTTCCAACTCTCTAGCCATTTCACCAAAAGGTGCCTCTGATGACTAGTTACCCCCTTTTTGATACATGATCTGATCATTCTTATGTCCTACATTTCACTATCCTAGCTAGCCTATCATCCTAGAAGCTCGCTAGGAACCCTCTCTACTTGCCTTCTTAGGATCGCTTTGTCGGTTGGGATGTCACAGACATGACTTGGGCTTCAATATCTGTAAGGCTTTAATAGCCTTGTTTGCCTTAGTTTGATGCCAAATGGGTTATATGTGGTCCATTTTTGCTCAAATAGCAAATGTTAGTGTAGTCTATGTGATGATTCAATAGAGAGAGAAAATCATGTAAAATGGATTTTTATTCCTATTTTAATATTCAAAATGAAGTCAAATTTAATTGAAATAAATGGTAAAATACATGCAATTTTGTTGTTATCAAAATCTCCCACATTTGAACTGTTACTTGTCCTTAAGCAATGCAAAATGTCCTTCATGCAATGAATGAAAAATCTCAACTCAATTTATACTCGCATATGAAATTCAAGGAAAACTTCAATTGTGAGATTAATCAATCCTAAAGCTCTATCATACTTAGAAAAGTATTTGACACACTGAACTAAGATCATGTTCCTTTTAACAAGTTCTCACACTTTTACTTTAATTATACGGAAATAAATGAACTTAGGAAGATAAAAACATGCCTTTAGAGAAAAATGTGTGCTAGATGTATAGACAATTAGATATATGATTGAATTTCTAAATCCCATAGGCAAATTTCACAACACTTTCTCCACTAATAAAGGAAACACAACTTCAAGAAATCAACATGTCTTTTTAGGGTTGTAACGGGGTAAAGGGGATTAATATGGGTTAATATCACAAAACAGTTTTAGATGAGGCTCAAAGTGAGAAATTATTGTTTTGATTTTCAAAGTTTGAAAAATAAGGAAGACTTTGACTATTGCATTCGAAAGAGCTTCATATTCTGTACCAATAAGTCCTTTCCCTTGGTCCTTTTCTTTCTTTCTCCTTTTATTTCTCCCTTTATTTTTGCATTTTTTTCTTCATTTTTGTTCTTTTTATACAGGGAGATCTTTTGAGAAAGAGAAATATAGAGAACTTTTGTGCACTTGTCCCTTCTTAATGGTGTCCCATTTGTTAATTGATATTATTAGACTTCTTAATGCAATTTTCTAGCAAATGGTTCTTAATGGTATCACTTCTTCTTTTATTTGAACTTTTTGAACTTGAATAGACCATCTCATGTAATTTTTTTAGAGAAGGAAAATGCTCTTATATAGTTTAGTTCAATCTCCTTAAGTTCGCTACTTAAAAATCAAAGAAATAATTTTCTCAAGGGGTGATAGTCAAAAAGGCCTTTTAAGTTTTGGTTCTTCATATGGGATATTTTTAAAAGAAAATGGATACAAGCTCAAAGGGGCTAACCAGGGTTAAATTATAAAAGGTAGCGTAGAAGGTTAATGTGGTCAAATTCAAAGAAGTGCCTGAATCATGTTCTTATAAGTGTGCAAACCTTAAGATTTCGCTTCGAAAGTCTTGGAAAAATTTATTCTAGGATTTGTGTCTAACACATTTTACATATAGTCCTTAGGCAAATTATATTCTACCTAAGTATCATCTAGTTTTCACAATTATGAAGGTAAATAGCAAGTTCCAGTCTTAAAGTATAATCCCAAAGTGAGTGGTTTTACACTTAAATGAGAAATCAAGGCTTAAGGATTTGACTAATTCTCATTCTTAAAAGAAACCGGGAATTTCATATTCAAGAGCAAATTTGAGCAGTTTTGAAAACAATTTCATGCACATTCATCAAAGTGTTTCGCTTCTGAATATGTGACATTAAATCAACAGGCAAAAAAATGCATGAGTTTTTGAAATTTTGCAGGGACAATTTCAAAAGAAAAATCCATAAAAGTAACAGCAAAGGTATGATGCCAAAATGATCTATGAGAAGCTCTTTTGGGAGATCATTTCAAATGAAAAAGATAAAGATAATGCAGTTTAAGCGTACCTCCCACACTTAGATTCAACATTGTCCTTAATGTGGACATCAATCCTGCTGGTATGCTCTAGTTTAAACAAAATTCAAAAAGATATCAAGGTGAGCATCAATCAATCCATAATCAACAAACACATTCAAGCATGTACATAACATAAAATAACAAAAGAAAATGAAATAAGAACAATGATTAATAAAGAACTAAAGATAAGAGTCAGGTGCTAAATTAAAACGAGAACAATACAACTTAAGAAGGGAAAATCACATACATAGAAAAGCATGAAAACATAATTGGAAGTAAAAAAAATGAAAAATTCTGAAATCCTGAAATAATGCACAGACAATCTCAAAAAGATGGCAAGTCGTCTGAATCAGGCAGGAGACGAAGGATGGTGTTGGTTAGTTGGTGAATGTTGTCCTCAATGTGTTACAAGTGCTCTAAGACATGACGTTGGAAAAATGAAGGCGGAAGGGACTCTACTGGATCATTTGGCAGATCATCTGTGTTGGCAATAGGTTCAGCAGTAAGGCTCTGCATTGGAATGCCATTTTCAGGGATCATGAGTTGTTCTCCATTTCTATTGATTAGGACCAAAACCCCATTGCATTTCTTGAGTAAGCCCATGTAGATGAGGGTTTTGCAATTAATGCTATTGATAGGAGGTAATGGCACAAAAGGTGAGTCGTCAAGAGTGAAAAGGTTTAAACTAAGTGCAATGACAATTACAAGCCTGCCAAAAGCAATGACTCCCTTTTAGTGGAAAATAATGTGAAACATGAGGTCAATAATCCACGTGGCAGGGGAAATTTTCTGGTTGCAGTGAAAAGTAGAGAGAAAGAATAACTCTTGAGTGGATACATGTCCTTGACTTTTGTCTCAGGCAAAAACATTATTAGCAAGGAATCGATGGATAATTTATAAAATAACATTATCGATTTCATTGGATTTAGCTTGTTTGTCCGCAAAACTATAGGCTCGATAAGAAAGTTCATTCCAAGCTAACTCAGGTTTAAAATCATAGGGTATGGTTTTGAAACCATTTTCGCAATCGGTGAAACCCAAGTGATAATTAAGGGTATCATAGGTAAGGGCGATGTCTGTTCCCAACAATTAAAAAGCTATGACTAGATATTTTTGGATTTTAGTTTTCCTAAGGGAACTTAAAAACTAAAGAGTAAGCTCTTTGAAAGAGGAAAATTGATTTGCCACAAAATTTTCCCATACCATTGCTTGAAACAGAGCACGCAAAGGGGAATCAAGGGATAAGGAGGAGAATGCATTAAGGTCTAGGTACCTGGTTGAGGTAAAGCTTCTGTGTTTGAGCTTCTCATATAGATGTCGGCATCTACATTTTCGTCATTCAAGGTGAGTCACTTATCGTTCTTCTCTAGTGCTAGCGCACTTTCTTTTTCTAGAGGTGGAAGGTTCAGTTGCGGGTGGAGTAGATTGTGGAGGTGATGGTTGAGGTGAAGGTTGGCGTGGAGGCGATGTTGGTCCGTGGGATCGGGTCCAGCGTACGGTGAGCTGATTGGAAGGAACATTAGGGAGCTTAAATTTGGCCATGGCGTGGTGGTAATGGCTGGAGGTGGTTTTGCAACGTGGGAAGGAAGGGTGAAATGATGTGAGAGGGGTGGTTTGTGGTGGGCATTTGGGGTTGGTGGAAAATGGCAGTTATAGAGTAATTTTAGGGAAATTTGAATTAAATTTGGGATTGAGGTGGTTGGATTTAATTGAAAAGGGTTAAGGTTTAGAAGACGGGTGGTAAAAATGGGTAAATTGTGGTGGGTTTTAAAGTTGGGCTTGTGGTTTTACGAAAAGAGAAAGAGGGTTTTGGGTTAAAGGATTTGGTGGGCTTTAATGAGAAGGAAATGGGCTGATGTACGTTGGTTTGGGTAGAGGCCCATGAATAAAAATTGAAGAGTGGGCTCAAAGTCTACGTTTCAAATGGAAGGATTCGCGCTAGTTGAAACGATCATTGAGAAGGTCATTTTGTTGATCGTTTCGAACTGATGATCCAGAACTGGTTCATCTTGAGAAAAAGAAATAATGAAGTCATTTTCACCATTTTATTCATGCATGTTCACAGAGATAAATGAGAAAATAAATCATAAAAATTATGAGAAAGCAAACACACTCATATTATTTCATTATATTCACATCAACCTAGGAAATATGTACACAAAATGATTTCTTTTTTTAGCAAAATATGGTATAGCAAATATGTACAGAGACCATGTCCTAGGCTCTCATCTAGGACAAAGGTAACTAAAGAGTGTGAAGGGTAGTGAAACTAGTCGAGGAAGGGTGGGGACTCTAGGGCTCAACCCTTGGAAATCTATGAGTTGGAGCATAAGGACCAACAGGCGGTCAATCTTTGCTTCGATGCTTTCAGAGCGGATGATAGTGACATTATTGGAGCTGGTTGAAGGCGATACATCTCTATGGATGATAGGAACAATCCGTTCAATTTCCACTAGGAGGTCCTATTTAGGGTCTTCTTCTTCCTCTAAATTTTCTAGTGGTTGACTGAATGTCCAATGCACAAATATCTCATCTCCTGATTCTTCCTCTTTAGCAACTTCATCGCTCTCCTCTTCTTCCTCTGACATTTTAGTAGCTACATCACTCATTTCCTCACCTACACATGCTATGGGATCACCTTCTAAACTCCCACTCTTGGCTAAGAAGTAAAAATAGCCCTCATGTCTAGTAATTATTTTCATGTTAACAACTGAGCTCATGGTGAACTTTTCTTTTTCAATATTTCCAATAGGGCATTCTGGATATCCATCATCAAATACATTGAAACCCATGGCCAATCGGGTAACAATACCTCTAATAATTAGAGTGGAATGAGAGGCTTGGTGAAGTTTAATAAAATGTCTACACAAAAACAATGCAACATCTACTTTAAGTCCATTATACGCTGCCCATAAGAGAAAAAGCTCCGCTTTAGCTATCCTTATAGTGTGTTGATGTCGACCCAAAAGAATTTTGGATAAAAAGTGGTGAAGGATCCTAAGAGGTTTGCTTCTTAAAGCATTGGTTGTGTAGGTGGTCCTAAAGGGTGAATATTCTCCTGAAAACAAAAGCCAAGCATTTTTCTCGTTATATCCTATAGGTGGCTCTCTAAAACCATAAATGGGAGTTCCTAAAAGGCGGTTCATAGATTGAATGATGGTGAGATATTGGATGAAGTTCATTTCAAAGCTAATTTGGCCAAAAGAATCAAGGTGCTTATTGTCATACTCAAATTTGAAAGTGAAAATGAATTCCAACGTTAACCTTCTATAAGTTCTACACCTAATTGAAAAAAAGGTTTTCCAAATAATTTTTCTAGAGTACCCATGAATTCATCTTTAATCCTAAGTCCTTCTAAGAGTTTCTCAGTTAAGTACCTAGTGGGCAGCATAGGTCTCCTTGGGCGAGCAAGAGGAAATTCTTGTGGTGGTTGAAGTTGACTTGGATTTCGCAATTGGAATGGCTGGTCCAACGGATTGGAGGTGCTTGGTGGGGATGATCTGTGTCGATGCTTGTAGATAAGCTTTGGAGAAGAAGCTCGACGTAGAGGCATTAGGACTAAAAGTGACGGAATGAACTTGCTGTAATTATTTGAAAAAGAGAAGGGGAGGAAATGTTGCTAGGTTCTATGGTTCTTCAAAACATTTGAAGAAAGAGAAGCTAAGTAATGTGCATGGTTTTGAATGGGATGTTTTTGCAATTGAATTTTGTATAAATACCATGCAAAAATAATTTTAGAGAGGTGAGTGGAGTATTTAATGTGAGGTTGCATGCTAAAATAGGTGTCCATTAATTGAACAAGAAAAATTGAAAAATAGCACTTAAGTGAATAGAAAATGCACCCCTGGAAAGCAGTTTTGTACAACTGTTGCTGGTTGTGGCGAGATGATCTGCTGGATAGTCCTTTCGTGTATGCAGTGCCCTTTCTCATGCAACCCATTCCTTCATGCGTGACATATGTCCTCCACCTCATCAATATAATTTAATACCCCATGACATCAGCTCTGCATATTGCCCACAAATTCAGATCATGTTACCGTTATGAATATAAAAATAATAAAAATAAAAAGAATCAAATCGTAACTAATGGCTAGAAAAAAAAATAAAAAAATCAAAATATAATACTATTATATCTAAATAAATTTTGTAAAGTAAAATTGATGGAAATAAGATAAATGAATATCTAAATAAATTTCATAAAGTAAAATGGATGGAAATAAGATAAATGATAACTGCATGAATATATATATATATATATATATATATATATATATATATATATATATATATATTTATTACTATATTATTTATTTATTTATTTTATTATCTTTTTTTATTATTATTTACTTTTTTCTTTTATGTATTTTTTTATTATTATTATATATTTTTATTTATATATATTTTTTAGTTGGGTTGCCTCCTAAGGAGCGCTAATTTTCGATAATTAGTTTGACCTCTCCTTCAGTGATTATTGAAGCGAATCAGTCAAGGAGAAATTTTTCTCCTTGAAGTTTTTCTGGAATATAGTAGGGCTTCAATCTTTCCCCATTGACTTTAAGATTTCTATTATTCTCGCTCCATACTTCAACGACTCCGTGAGGGAATACTTGCAATACTTGAAAAGGACCAGACCATTGGGATTTCAATACTTGAAAACACGAGTTGAATAGCAGCACATGGTCTCCTTCTTTAAAATCTTTTCTCTGTATGTACTTGTCATGTCAGGCTTTCATCCTCTCTTCATAAATTTTTGCATTTTCGTACGATTTGCACCTCAATTCTTCCATTTCATTCAGTTGTAGCAATCTCTTTTTGCCCGCTGCTTTCATGTCAAAATTCAGAGTTTTTATTGCCCAATAGACCTTGTGCTCTAGCTCAAAAGGTAAATGCACGATTTCCCAAAAACAAGTCTAAAAGGAGACATTCCAATTGGAGTTTTAGAAGTTGTACTGTAAGCCCAAAGAGCATCATCTAGCTTTATTGCCCAATCTTTTCTTGCAACATTTACTGTCTTCTACAGATGCTCTTGATTTCTTGATTTGATATCTCCACTTGTCCACTAATTTGCAGATGGTAAGGCGTTGCTACTTTATGTGTGACCCCATATTTCTTCAAAAGTGTCTCCAATGATTGGTTACAAAAATGGGTTCCTCCATCGCTGATGAGATATCTCGGTGCTCCATATTCAATGAGTATAAATTTCTTTAAGAATTTTACTACTACTCTTTCATCATTGGTTGGTGCTGCAACTGCTTCTACCCATTTAGAAACATAATCAACTGTCAATAAAATGTACTGGTTTGAGTGAGACGTCGGGAAGGGTCCCATGCAGTCTATGCCCCATACATCGAATATTTTAACTTTCAAAATCCCATGTAGAGGTATTTTGTCTCTTTTGGACACGTTTCCCATCCTTTGGCATCTATCATAAGAGATTGCAAAATTCTTTGCATTTTTGAAGAGCGTAGGCCAGAAAAATCCAACTTGCAATACTTTAGCAGCCATCTTAGCCATTCCAAAGTGACCTCCATAAGGGAAAGAATGACAGTGAAATAATACTGCTTGGATTTCCTCTTTCGGTAAACACCTTCTCATTATTCCATCTCTGCGTTTCTTGTACAACAATGGTTCCTCCCAAAAATAATTTCTTACCTCGGTAAAGAACTTCTAGTTGTAGCTCAGATTCAGCAAAATAATCCTGCACACAAGGTAATTAACAAAATCAACAAACCATGGTATCTTGTTATTGTGCACAACGAACATTTGTTCTCCAGGAAATGAGTCGTCGATTGGAAAATTCATGTCATCACCAATGTCATCTTCTCGCTTGACTCTAGACAGAAGATCAGCTACTATATTCTTTGCTCCTTTCTTGTCCTTGATCTCATAGTCAAATTATTGAGGAGTAGTACCCATCGGATCAATCTCGGCTTTGCATCCGTCTTTGCTATTAGGTATCTAATAGCTACATGATCTATGTAAATGGTCACTTTTGATCCAAAGAAACAATCTCTAAACTTGTCCAATGCCCTGACTACAGCTAGAAACTCCTTTTCTGTGGTTGTGTAATTCATCTCTGCTCTATCAAGTGTTCTACTGTCATAGTAAACAACATATGGCTTTTTGCCTTTCCTTTGTCCGGGTACAACTCCTATTGCATAGTCACTTGCATCATACATAATTTCAAAAGGAAGACTCTAATCTGGTGGTTGAATAATCAAGGCCGATATCAAATATTTTTTCAACCTACAAAAAGATTCTAGACAATCCTTGTCAAAAATAAATGGAATATCTTTAGCTAAAAGATTACACAAGGGTTTAGAAATTTTGAAAAAATCTTTTATAAACCGTCGATAAATCCTGCATGGCCCAGAAAACTTCGAATCTCCTTTATTGGGGATGGTGGCAGCATTTTCTCAATGATTTCTACCTTTTCTTTATCAACCTCGATTCCTTTCTCAAAGACAATGTGTCCAAGAGCTACTCCTTGTACCATAAAGTGACACTTTTCCCAATTCAGGACAAGATTTACCTCATCACTACGTTTTAAGACTTCTGATATATTAGTCAAACAATTATCAAAAGAAGTTCCATATACAGAAAAATCATCCATAAATACCTCCATGATCTCTTCAACAAAATCAGAAGAGATAGCGGTCATGCATCTTTGAAATGTAGCAAGGGCATTACAGAGTCCAAAGGGCATGCATCTAAAATCAAATGTGCCATATGGACAAGTAAATGTGGTCTTTTCCTGGTCTAATGGATGAATGTAAATTTGATAAAAATCAGAAAAACCATCAGGATAGTAAAAATATGAGTGACTAGCTAATCTTTCTATGATTTCATCAATGTATGGCAATGGGAAATGGTCCTTACAAGTAGAGCTATTCAATTTCCTATAGTCAATATACATACGCCATCGTGTAATTGTCCTAGTTGCTAGAGTTTCATCATACTCATTTTTAGCTGTAGTAATACCTCCCTTCTTAGGTACTACATGAATTGGACTAACCCATGGACTGTCTGAGATAGGATATATTATGCTCATGTCTAGCAACTTGGTTATTTCTTTCTTAACTATTTCTTTCATATTAGGATTTAATTTTCATTGACGTTCAATTGAAGGTTTAAATCCTTCCTCCATTAGTATCATATGTGTGCATATGGAAGGGTTTATGCCTTTCAAGTCATGTATATCATATCCTAATATCTTTTTGTATTTTCTAAGCAGATTCAATAAAATATCCTCTTGATTAACATCTAATGCAACATTTATCATTACAGGATATGTAGAGTTTTGGCCAAGAAATGCGTACCTTAATCTAGGAGGTAAAGGTTTAAGTTCTACCTGTGGTGCTTCCTCCTTTTCATCAGATTGGTTTGGATCAAGTTGCTTTTCATCTTTGGTCTGGAAACTTCTCGGTATAAAGCTTTTTATTCGTTCTTTCACTTCTTCCATGTCCTTGACGTCCTTCAGATAGGAATCCAGCAGGTCGGTGAGTGTTTCTTTAACAAATAATTTTGTCACCACTTCTTCTATCACATCGACTCGCATGCATTTAGAAATTCTGGCTAGTTGTTTCATCATTTCAAACAGATTGAAAATAATTTCTTCATCATCAACTTTCAATGTAAGCTTTCCTTCTTTTATGTCAATCAATGCTCCAGCTGTAACTAAGAAGGGTCGACCAAGAATGATCGAAATGTGTATATCTTCATCCATTTCCAGCACATCTTCGACTACTCCCACTGTATTTGACTGATCGATCGGCAAGTTGCAAAATCACTTTAGTGGGCTTCAGTTCTCCAATATTTAACTTCTTGAAAACAGATAAAGGCATAAGACTCACACTTGCCTCAAGATCACATAGAGCCTTGTCAATCTTCAATGCTCCTACTTCACATGGTATGGAAAAACTACTGGGATCTTTCAACTTGGGTGGTAGTTTATTCAGAATTACAGCACTACAATCTTCAGTGAGTGCTGTTGTCTCGCATTCTCCCAATTTCTTCTTCTTCATTAATATCTCCTTCAAGAACTTGGCGTATGATGGCATTTGAGTGACAACATCTGTGAAAGGGATATTGACATACAACAATGTAAGCATTTCCAAGAATTTATCAAATTACTTATCAAGGTTCGCTTGCCTTAATTTTTGCAAAAAAAGGAAGTGGAGGTTCAAAAGATTCCGTCCTCCTTGGTATGTCTTCTTCTCTTAGTCTCTTCAATTCTTCTTCTTTCTATTTCTTTTCCTCCATAGGCTCAGATTCTACCTCCAAGTTCATTGGTTCTTTCTCAACTAATCGTTCCTCTTGTTGTCTCAGTTTTGGTTCTTTTAAAGCTTTCCCACTCCTTAGAGACACTGCATTACATTGCTCTTTTGGATTTGGAATTGGTTGACTCGGAAGCTTCCCATAAGCTTTAGAATTCGAAGAGCTAGCTTGTTGCGCCATTTGATGCTCCATCATCTTTTGATGAGTTGTGAGTTGATCCATTTTCTCATTCAATTGCTTGATAAGTTCATCTTGCGCATCAATTCTTTACTTCTAATTCTGAAGGAAAGTTTCAAACATTGCCTCAAGATTGGATGTTGGATTTGGGTAAGGTTGTGGTTGTGGATTTTGAAAGGGTTGAGGAATATTTGGCTTTTGGAATCTAGGTGGTGGTGGTCTCGAATTGTTATTCAAGGTAGGTTTAGGAGGTGGGTTTTGTTGGTTTGACCACGAAAAATTTGGATGATTTCTCCACTCCGGTGTGTAGGTGTTTAAGAATGGGTTACCTCGAGGACTAGCCTGGTAATTATTCTGAATATAACTGGCTTGTTCCACTGTATACTCAATCATTCCATATCGACACATCATTCCTGTATGACCAATATTTTTGCAAACTTCACATCCCATTGGAGGAGTTACTACTGCATTCACACTCAAGTTGTCCAATTTCTTGGCAAGTGCATCAAATTTGACAGTCAAAAACGTTAATCAATCTACATCTAGTAGTCCTGCTACCTTCTTCGTTGTACTTCTATTCTCATTCCACTAATAACTACTAGCTGCCATTTCTTTCAATAATCCATAAGCTTTAGAGATTATTTTCTTTAAAAATGATCCGGTTGCAGCAGCGTCCAGTGCACTTTGAGTAGTTGGTGTTGCTCCATTGTAGAATTGTTACATTAAAGTTGACTTCTCAAATCCATGATGCGGACACTGGCGTTGAAGGTCCTTGAATCTCTCCCATGCTTCGTACAGTGCCCGTCTTACTTCATTTGAAAATTAGAAATTTCTTTCCTCAGCCATGTAGTCTTATTAGGTGGGAAATATTTTTGAAGAAAAACTCGACTCAATTCATCCCAGTTGGTGAACAATCCAATAGGCATAGAGTGTAACCAAAGTTTTGGTCTATCCCACAGCGAAAAAGGAATTAGCCTCAATCAAATTGCTTCGTCTGACGCGTCATTTATCTTCAGTGTGTCACGAATCTCCATAAATGTGGCAACGTGAACATTGGGACCTTCACCTGGTAATCCTATGAACTACGATTGTTGCACCATAGAAATAAGAGACGGTTTGATCTCGAAATTGTTGGCTGATGTTGGCGGTCTTACGATAGCTGGTTGCTCTCCTTCAGGAATAGGAACGTTCAAATCCCACAAAGTCCTTTCTTCAGCCATCTCGTTCTGTTGTTGTTCTTGATTTTTTATCTCGACTCTAACTTGGTTCAGTTCAGGAATCATCGGCTGGTTTGCTAGTTCGACTCTTCCCAAAATTTTGTCTGCACTTCTGCGTGTTCTTGATATAGGGCTACGTCTTCCTCTCTCATACCTCAGATTTTCTTTTCTCAAAATGCGAGTTGTTCTTTCAGTTTCTAAATTAAAAGATATTAATTCTACACTTCTTGATTTTAGCATAAAATATTAGTCCGCTACATGTTGAGGAAAAGAAAGAAAAGATTCTCTTTTTCTTTAAATTAAATGTAATTAATTGAAAGAAATAATACTTAGATTAAAAAAGGAAAATAAAATAAAATAAGTATACCAAAACAATTAAAGAAAAGAATAAATAAATATTTAAAATATTTTTTTAAAAATTAAATTAATCAATTAGGTAAAAGAAATTAAAAAGAATTAGAAAAAGAAAAAGGAAAGGAAAATAAAATAAAATAAAAATTTTAAAATAATCAGATTAAATTAAATAACTAAAAAGAAATAAAAAGGAAAATTAAATAAGTTAATTAATCAAAAGAAGAAAAAAAATTCAAAAAAAAATAAAAAATGAATAAACGGAAACCAAGAAAGAAATATCATATATATAAAAAAAAAATTTATTTAAAATGTAAGGCTAGGTTAAGTACGTGGACGTACTTAACGTAAACGAACAGACTTTTTTTTCATTTTTTTTTTCAAATTTATTAATTAAATTTTTTTATGAGAATGAATTAACAGAAAAATTTCTAATTAATTGTCTCATAATTAAATTAATATCTATCCTAGCACTAATCTCCGGTAACGGCACCAAAAACTTATTCTGTGTATCTCGTTCAGAGAATGCATTCGCGTTCCACAAGTATATGAATTGTACAAGTAGTAAAAAATATTATCGTCCCACAGAGGTTGAAAAATAGGCTATTAATTTTATATTCAATAATTATTAGAAAGAGCAAAATTAAATAAAATTTGAATTAAACTACGATGCAATTAAATTAAATAAATTAAATTTAAAATAAGCAAGTGGAAATAATAAAAAATAAATTCAGCAAATAATTATAGAGTTGATCTAGTTATGGTATCTCTATTAATTCTTGGGTGCAAACTCTAAATAATTAATTTATAGTGTCCAGATTCCTTTTCGAGTTTAAATGGAGTGCTACAATCATATGATATCTACTTTCGCAGCCTAACATGGTTAAAATGTTATGTCAATTCCTAAAGGAGAACTAATCTAAAGTATCCAGATTGCTCTTTTGAGTTTAAATGAACTATTAAAATTAGGTATTTCTACTTTCGTACCCTAACACAATTTTAATATACTAAGCTGATGTTAATTATTTTATCCTCATAGAACCTAGCCTATTTCTAGGTTTAGAAAGAAATGCTAAATTTAATACGTGAGATCTGACCTAAATTGTCACCCTTTCACTTTGTTCAAATAGATCTAATATAATTCAAATATGAGATCCTGATATATTCACAGGCATTAAGTTCAAAATATTAAATCAGAAATTAAACATTTAACGTAAAGTAAATTATTCAAACTTGCATTTTAAATTAATAAATAAATCTCATAACTAGATCCAAATATTTAGCCTAGCATTATTACCAATAAATTAGCACAAATAAAATTCACAAAGGAATAAAAACCATAGATAACAAATTTGAAGTTTTTTAATTGGTTGCTATTGAGTCATTCCACATCCAAGCTTGGCTAACGGCTTTTCTCTTCTTTTATATTTCTAATAATCCTAACTAAATCTACTAACTCTCTCTCTCTTCATTTTTTATTGAAGTATTAACTATAACGGACTATTTTTCAGTGTCGATAATAGTGATTAACCGGTCTATGAATAGTACCATCGGTCCGAGACAAGGTATTATTTCAGTTCGAAAAAATTACTACATGTGTCTAATATTTTATTTAATATTTTTGGAGCATGTTTACACGATTTAGGTGGGTAGAAAATACTTCATGAATATTTTTGGAGAATAACAGCAACTAATAAATATTATTTTCTAGTGTAGTATATTAAGCAATAATTGAGGAATTATTTTTGTGGAGTTAATTTAATTAATTGGTGGAGTTAATAATATTTGGAAGAGAATTAGTTGATGAATATTTAGAGCCTTTGGATTAGAATACCTTGACTTGATCTAAACCATACACTTATCAAATTTTGGTGAATTAGCAACATGAGCTTGTTGACTTGGTCAACAAAGCTTATCTACATACCACTTCTTCTTCCTCTCCATTCTCCAACGCCAACTCCTCTACCTCTCCATTTTTCTTTCTTCTCCGTCTACTACCAAAACTAACACAAATTAACCAAATTAAACCATAGAAAGGTGATAAAACTTGAGGAATTAAGTTAGAGAAGTGAGAATCGGTGATAAAATTCAAGTACTTTGGAGAATTACTACAAATCAAGTAAGTTGTGAATTTTAGTTTAGTGAATTAATAAGTGAAATTCATAGCTTAGATATGTTAGATTATCCACTAAATCATGTTCCACATCCTTCTTTGATTATTTCCATGATTAGGGTATATAAGTTTTGATAATTAGAAGAGATGGGAGAATCATTTTCCAAAGTAAAAGAGAATGAGAAGGAAATAGATTGATTAAGCTTAAGCAAGCTTAATTTGAAGGTTAGTGCAATAATACCTTCAATTCCCTTTCAATTTCTCAAGTCTTCAATATTTAGGTTTTGATTGATTTTTGAGAATGTGTGTGGATTGAGTTGGGAATTATTGTTTTATGGTTTTATTGTGATTTTTCATGATTTAAAAGCATGAAAGAATGCTTGAATGAGAAGAGGAACCTCTCCTCCCTCTTCTCTCAAGTGTGACCGAACCTTCCTTAGAGGAAGGCCTTGGATTTTTGTTGTCGTTTTTTATTTTCTTTGATTATGAATGAGCTTTGAAATATTTTTTCTTAAGGTTTATGGAATTAGTTTGGAAAGAAACCATTTCCTCCTTGTTTTGAACGGATGGCCCAACCCTCCTTAGGTGAAGGGCCTTTCTGTTTTCTTGATTTATAAGTTTGATTTTAACTTAAATGAATTCGTTATTTAATTAATTTGTTGGTGGGTAAGATTTCTCTTTTGAATTTTGGTGTTTAAACATTTTAGTAAGACTTAAAGAAGGTTTTGAAAGTATTAAAAGAGTTTTATGGTTACTTATTTGAGAAATGGATTTAATGATTTTTATAAGTGATTTTAAGTTGATAATTAGTACTTTTAATGCAGGCATTATGAAAGAAAGATTTTTGATTGAAACATCAATCGATTTTGTTGGATTTTACAAGTTGTAAGTTAAGTGATTTTGAAATAATAAGTACTAATTTTAAAATGTTTTTGGGTAAGGATTGGTGAATGAGAAATGAGATATTTGTGGGAGAATGAATTTATTTTGGGCTCTACTATACATGATTGAAATATGGTAAAATGAGATTTATTGCGATATGTGAACATGCTCGGTTATCAGCCCATTCTGTTTGGAGGAACTATGATCATATGCTAGGGTTATAAGCCCTTATAAATAGACGGACGCACTTATTATTTGTGGTAGTGCTTGCACAGGCTACGGTGGTGCTTTCTTAGGCCTCGGTGGCACCCACAGGCCATGATTGTCTGATTGGTAGGTGGTGCTTTCATAGGCCACGATCGAATCTGCTTACTTTCATTCGGTACTGGTATGAGCCTTAATAAAAAAAAATAGAATTTTAGTTTGTTATAAAGAAACCGAAAACATATTGGTATTTGTGATACTTTCTTATTTATATTGAGTTTGGTATAAATTTTTAAGGTGTAAATTTCTTTATGGTTTTTCGAAATATTCGGATTTAATTAGCATGTTTTCAGTGCCTAAAATATATTTGATTTGAGATTTATTACTTGATATTTCTTGGTTATTTTAATTTATAATTATTAGCACTCTGAGTCTTTCACTCAACGCGTTGATTTTCATCACGCACAAGTTGTGAGCTATGAGTGCTACTTGAAGGTCGAAGAGGTAGCATCAGACTAAAAATATTTATTTTTGGGTAGGATATGTATACTTTTGTGTATTATGGCATTTATAATTCTATTGTATATAATATTGAGGTTGTGAAAATTGAAATTATAATTAATGAGATTGGTGGATGTTTTAAGTATTATTACTTGATTTATTTATGGTGTATGAATTCTAAGAAGTAGTTCCGGAAGTGAATGTCATCAATATGTTAGAACTTAAGTGAATTAATATGACTATTTAGAAGTGCTGCGTGATCCTTCCTAATTATTTGGAGTTAAGATTTGGAGGTTAATATTGAAAGTGCATTTGATTTTCCTGTGTGGCAAGTAGATTTTTAAAGGGAACTCTTGCGAAATTTTATTTTCCGTAGAATTTTTCCTAAAAACTTTATTGAATATTTTAAATTACTTGCTTCACTAAGAAAATATAATCACTTCTAATATACATTCTGGAGTTAACGAGTAGAATAGGACGGTGCTCCAGCATCAAATGTGGCATCCGTTATCTGGTTCTCCAAGATTAGACAGTGGGTGTTACACATATAGTAGAATTTTAGCTATTATTGTGGTTTTGGATCCTAGATATAAATTGCATTTTGTTGAATGTTGTAAGAAAATCATTGGTGATAAATAGATGGAAGAGACTTTGAAAGTTAAGAACGATTGCTTTTCTCTATTATCTGAGTATAATGCTCATGGAAATTTGCTCAATATGCCTTGTGAGACAAGTAGTGGATCTTCTATAACAAAAAAGAAGCAAAGACTAGAAGATCAAACAACTAAATATGCTATTGCTGACCATATATTTGAGGTATTTATTCTATAATTTCACATTTTTTATTTCTTTTCTGTAATTGAAACTTATTGCATCAACTAATATAATTTCATGTAAAAATTTGTTAGTGTGAATGATATTGTTGGGCAAAAGAATAATTTTGAACTTTATCTTGATGAGCAAGGTAGATAGATGAGTTAAAATAGATGTGTTATCATATTGGAAAGGAAACCAATTTAGATATCCTCAAATTGCTGCCATGGCTCGTGATGTTTTAGCTATTCTTATAACCATAGTTGCTTCCAAAAGTACATTTAGCAATAGTGAGAGGGTTCTTGATCAATTTTATCTTATTTGTTTCATAGATGCAAATAAATTTGAGTTGGAAGAACTTATAAAAAATATTTTGTAGCTTATGGAGTCTATGGAATCGTATAGAATTGTTGATATTTGTCATTCCTCCTCTCATTCTGCAGTTTAAATTATACATGTTTATTTTAGAATAACTTGAATGATGGATTATTATTTAATATGGACTTTTATGAACAATTTGAATGTATTATTGTTTATTTAAGCTTTATTATTGTATCAATTTTTTTTTAGTTATAAGTCATTAAATATTGAAGAATCTATGCCTTTTATTTTTATGTATGAAAATTTCTTTTTAAATATAATTCGAGTTAAATAGATTAACAGTTAAAAATATTATAATCAAGTTAAGTGGATTATAGACAGGTCAACATGATCCACTTAACCTACTTATGATAATAAGCAAGTTGTAACAGCATATAGGGGTCAATACGATCCACATAACCTGTTATGATATTAGGCGGGTTACATGTGTCATGTTCGTATCACCTGTCTAAATTTTATGTCATGTTTATGTTGAAAAATCTGACAAGATTATTAAATGGATTGTGTTTGTATCGACTCTATTCATATCATGTATTAAATGAATTCGTGTCGAACCCGACAAGCCAACCCATTTTAATACCCATAATATTCTCAATGACAAAAAATTGGAAAAGGGTTTCAAAAAATGTTAGTAAAAGAACTATCGGTTTTTAACTCTAAAAACACATTATATAATCCATTCTAATCCGAATTAGAAACACGCCAAGTTGTTAGGAATGTGTTCCATTGCCAAACCAAAGTAGCAACGGATTTTACATTTTAGAAACCGAAATATGTTGCTATGCGAATTTCTTGTAGTGTAACACTTGCGGCCATATGTTTTGGTTGCAATTTTTTTTTAATCAATTACCATTTTAATATAAATTCTTTACATTATAATGCAAAATAACTTGCCAACTTTTCAAATAATGGCATTTTCTCTTCCACGAAACACAATAAAAATATTATTATGGACAAAAAAATGATTATCCTCTTTTGGGTAATTAAAAATTATCATCCTTTAGTTGTTACTAGTAGATTTACATGTGCTTTGGGCACAAATATTTATATTATTAAAAAATATGCATTAATAAAATAAATTAAAGAGGTATATTAGATTAAGAAGGGTGTATCAGATTAACACTCTATTAGATTTTAAAATATTTTAAAATTTCAATGGTATTCAATTTAGATTTTTTTAGAATCTATTAAAATATGATAATATTAAGTTCAAACTCTTATAAAATCGATAAAAGTATAATGGCATTCAATTGTAATTTTTTAAAATTACATAGAAGTTTGATAGTGTTCAAAAATTACTGATTTGAAAGGATTTTATAGAATTATAAATTTCGTTGAATTTTAAGGAATTAGGTATGAATAAAAGAGTTATTGACAAATCTATCCTTCAACTCAAAGATTTTAAAAATATTTTAAAATGTAACAGAGTCTTAATCCAATATACTCCTTAATAAGGATGAAAGCGGAGCGAGTATCCTCAAATTTTAAATGTATCCGTTTAAAATTTTACTACTCGTATTTATTATCAACCCATTTAATAACTCATTTAAGTATCTATATTCGAACCAGTTTAAATTTTACTAGATATATTTGTCCAAAACTCATTTATAATACCTCTTAAACGGATATGGTGCCTATGAATTTTAAACTATTCAAATTTTAATTCAATTAAAATACATTTTTTACTAATAGTGGATAGGGTATACACTAGCAAATTTGTTTAATATAACAGTTAACGGGTGGCAGGTATCTAAATATCTATACACATACCTTGTAGGTATCAATTATGAGTAGTAATTTCATTTCTCATATTCATTATGAGTAATAATTTCAATATCTATATCTGTTCCAAACTCTTTTATAACTACTCATATCCTCTTTAAATGGACTGGAGTGGAGCAGGTACTCTAAAAATACATGTACCATTTTCATCCATACCCTTAAGATGTAAAATAATGTATTAATTATTGAATTAGTTCTAAATTAATTCATGTGCTGAGAATTTGATATTTTGACAAAAATTAATATTAATGGTACTGGAATTTTTCATAATTATTTTAATTATTTTTTAAAATTTTTATGCGTTGAATGGAAGCTATAATTGTAAACCACGATTGAATTTATGGAAGAATTGGTTTATATATTCCTTTTTTCAATTAAATAATGATTTAATCAAATAAAAAAATTCAAAAGCTTTGAAATAGCAAAAAAATAAAGAATACAATCTGCCATTGTTGTGGACAGACCACTAAACTCCGTGAGTCGCAAGCGATGAGTCGTGCATCGATTTTAAATTAATATAAAGCTGCCTCTTTGGATGAGATAATTGGCGAAAATCTTGACTAGCGATAGTTGTTGGTTTTCTGTGATTTTCTAACGAGATGGTTGTCGTTTATTCAAGAGACAAGCAACCTATGGTCTTATATAGCGGCCATTATAGGCCTGTCACTGTAGATGCTGGTAAGATTTTAATGAGGAAAAAATTTTTTCGAAAAGATGACGCATTTACTTTTTGGTCTCTTGTTATTTTCAGTTTTTCAATTAGGTTTCAAAACATTTTAATTTGTTTAATTAGGTCTTGAAAGTTATTCCGATTATATATATAAAAATTATTGTAATTTCATCAGAGTCAATCAAAATCTATATAAAAAAATCTCACCAATTCCATAAAATTCTATGTAGAATTCTAGTGGAAACTATAGAAATCTTAGAAAATCATTCGATTTCATCAAATTTGACAATTCTTTTAAAATCTTATACAATTCTCATCTAATACATCTCCCTAAGACTCTGTTGAAAGATTTTAAAATTTCAATGATATTCAATCTAGATTTTTTTGGAGTCTATTAAAATTTTATGGTATTCACTTCAATTCTTATAAAATTCATAAAAATCGGATGGTATTTATTTATGATTGTTTAAAAGTCCATACAAATTTTATGATATCCAAAAAATTTATGATTCGAAATAATTTTATAAAATTATTAATTTCACTGGATTTTAAAGTGCTAGATATAAATAGAAGACTCATTCACAAACTCATCCACCAACTCAAAAATTTTGAAAGTGTTTTAAAATCTAACAAAGTTTTAATGCAATAGACCTTTTAATAAGGATGGAAGCGAGGTAGGTGAGGTACCCGAAAATTTTAAACTACTTGTATAGATATCTATTTAAAATTTTACTATTCATATATGTTCTAAATCCATTTAAATACTCATTTAGGTACCCATATTCAAACCTGTTTAAATTTTTGCTATTCGTATGTGTCCAAAATCCATTTAAAGTACCTATTAGAAGGGTAAGATACCTACAAATTTTAAACTATCCAAATTTGAATTTATTTAAAATATATTTTTCACTAATAATGGATAAGGTACCCTCAGTTACCCATTACTGAACCTGTTTAATATAGAGGTTAACGGGTAGCGGGTATCTAAAGATTTATACCCATACCCTCCCCGCATCCATTACGGATAGTAATTTCATTATTCATATACATTACGAATAGTAATTTCGCTATCTATATCTGTTCTTAACTCATTTATAACTATTCATATTCTCTTTAAACGGAGCGTGTACCCTAAAATAACCATTCCATTTTCATTGCTACCCCTTAGTGTATAACAATATATTGATTATTAGATTAGTTTTGAATCAATTCATGTGCTGAGAATTTGATATTTTTTGACAAAAATTAATATCAATACTAATGTAAATTTTTTAAAAGTACTTTAATTATTTTTTGAAATTTTTATGGCTTCATATCAATTAAATAACGATTTAATGAAATAAAAAAAATTAAAAAGCTTTGAAATAGTCAAAGAAATGAAAAATACAATATGCTATTATTGTGGCCGAATCGCCAGGCTCCATGAGCCGCAGGCGACAGGCCGTGCGTCGGGCCTGTCTCAATGTGTGTCGCCTCCTTGTGCGATCTCCAGCAGCTAGCTCAGGTCTTAGCCAGCGATGGTTACTAATTTTCCATTTTCAATTTACATATATATATATATATATATATTAAACTTGTGATTTTTCGACAAGACAATCACCGTTTAGTCAAGAGATAGAAGCCTATGATCTTTTAACCACATCGCAACTGTTTTGAGAGCACAGAATGGCTACCAGTGATGCTGGCCATTGCATGCCTTTTATTATCGATGGCTGTAAGGTTTTAATGAAGAGAAAAATTTGAGAGAAGATGACACATTTTGCTTTTCGGTCCCTCATTGTTGTTCAGTTTTTCAATTGGGTTCCAAAACCTATTAGTTTATCCAATTATGTCTCGAAATTAATTTTGATTAAAAATAATTAGAATTCTAATGAAACTCCCACCAATATCATAAAACTCTATATATAATTCTAATGAAATATGTGAAAATCTTAGGAAATCATTGAATTCGTCAAACTCAATAATTTTTTTAAAATCTAAATTCTAGTCCAATACCCCCCTAAGAATTAATAATCATTAACTAGGAGGGAAAAAATTTGACTCATTTATAAAATTTCTTATAATAAATGTAATAATATATAAAACATATATGGTAAATATTAGTATCCTTGTAACACCCGCCGCCCAATCCCGAAGGACCAGACGACGAATGCCACATTCGGTGCCGTAACACCGTCTTATCTTACTTAATAACTCTAGATCATATATTGAAAGTATCGAGGTTTTCATAAGGAGGCAAGTAATTAAAATTTAAAAATAATATTTAAGAAAATTCTTACGAAAAATTTTGCAAGAGTTTCCCTTAAAAATTTACTTGCCACACAAAGAAAACATATACACTTTCAATATAAATTCTCCTCCAATCCCCAAAACTCCAATCAACTCAAAAACACACAACACTTCTAAATGTATGTATCCATTTACATAAGTCCTATAATGCTAATACACCATTCATTCCAAGAATAAATGTATTAACATTCATACACCATAAATATAATAAGATCAAAATACTTAAATAACCATCAATCTCTTTAATTACATTATCAATATTTACAACTTCAATACTGTTTACAATAAGTTTATACATGCCATAATTCACATTTTAATACA